>PVIA01007179.1:0-87513 GCA_004024845.1 Tonatia bakeri | reverse complement strand
ACACTGTCAGCCAGGTCCACCCAGAGCGTTTCCCCACTGTTCCAAGTGGGCCTGCCCCAGGGGCTGGTGTCCGTGCGGTTGGGCGGCTTCCCTGGACGCTGCCTTTTGAGTTCGGTCCTGTCCGACCTTGAGCTCAGGGCCTGCTGGGAAATAAGGGCGGATGCAGGACGGAGGCTGAGCCCAGGGCGGGTGGTCCCACCGGGTGGGGCGGAGGCGTGCGTGGGTCCTTAGCTGCCACGTCCACTCTCAGCAGGACGAAAGGCAGGACAGGGAGAGGCTGACCTACTTCCGCAACCTGCCGGAGGCCCTGACTTCGCTCCTGGTGCTGCTGACCACTGCCAACAACCCCGATGGTGCGTGCGCGGTGGGGCAGGGTGGTGCCGCTCGGGGCATGGGGGTGCCAGCCCAGAGGCGGGAAGGGGAGGTTTGGCTGCTGCCCAGCGGAGAGTATGCCAGGGGCGCCTGCAGCCTGCTGCTGGGCAGGTGGACGGCCTTGGACGCCCACCTTCCTGCCCGTCCTTCCTTTCTCTTCTCGTTCTTCTTTTTCTTCATTTGTTCCCTTTCCTCCGTTTCTTCTGACTCCTCTTCCCCGTCTCTCCTGACTCCTCAGAAGCTAAGAATGGACGGCAGTGTGTTCAGGGGTCCCCCCTCCCCCCTAGCAGCGTGGGGGTCTCAGGCGGTGGAGGTGCTGCCACGGGGCTGGTGATGGGGCCCCTGTCCACTCGCGCCGGAGGTGTGGCCAGGATGGGGTGCTGTAATCCCCGAAGGCTCGCCTGTGGCCTGCCCGCCTGCGCTGGGCTTTTCGTCTTGGGCTCAGGGATGGTCCCCGACCATGGAGACCTCCCCGGGATGGCAGCCCCCGGCCGCTGTGCCCAGAGGAGTGCAGCGGGCCCCGAACACTGCACCGATGTGTCCCGAGAGTCCCGGCATGCTGCCCACGGGGGAGAGCTGAACTTGCAGTCTGTGGAGAGGGGTGGTCTCAGGGCAGACTCCAGCTCAACACAGGGATAAGTGTCCTTGAAAGGTAGTGAGCTCCTTGTCACCAGGGGCGTGTGAGCTGAGGTGTGAGGATCGGGGTTGGGCCCAGAGGCCTTCCGGCTCTCCCGCGCAGGCCCGGTCTAGGAAGAAGAGGAGCCGCCCAAGGTGGGGAGTATGTTTCAGGCTCTCCAATTTCCTTCTCAGTGATGGTTCCCGCATATTCCAAGAACCGGGCCTATGCAATCTTCTTCATAGCATTCACCCTGATCGGTGAGTCCAGGTGGGTCTGGGGGCAGCACCAGGGTAGCAGTCTGTCCCGCGTGACGGGGTCCCGAGTGCTGCCCGTCCCTGTGACTTCGCCTCACATTGACCCCCCGACCCTGTGACCTCGCCTCACATTGACCCCCCGACCCTGTGACCTCGCCTCACATTGACCCCCTGACCCTGTGACCTCACCTCACTTTGGCCCCCATCCCTGTGACTTCCCCTCCATGTGGCCCACTCCGTGGCTTGCAGCCTGTGACCACTGATGACCTCTGTTCTCCGCGCCCGTGGCTGGGCAGGCGGGGCCCTGGCTGTGTGTAGACCAGGACAGGGAGGCTGGACGAGAGGTGTGTCCAGGCCACGCTCCCTGCCCCATGGCCATCTGGGTCCTTTTGGCTGGCGTCCGCGGGGCTTGCCGTGTGGCCTCTGTGCCTCTGGGCGCTGCCCTTGCCCCAGGCCTCCAAAGCTGCTGCCCCCAGTGACCATGGCGTTTTCCTCTTGAAGGGAGCTTGTTTCTGATGAACCTGCTGACCGCCATCATCTACAATCAGTTCCGGGGCTACCTGCTGGTGAGCCCCGCTGCCATTCCTGGGTGCCAGGCGGGGTGCGGGGTACTTGGGGTAGCAGGGCCCGAGGGCCGGGCCAGTCCTGGGTGGGGGCGGGGTGGGGTCCCCTGTGGTCGCTGCACTGCCCTCTGGCTCCCTTTGGTGGAGTAGCTGGAGCTGTGCCCTCCTGCTCCCTCCTGGTCCCCACCTGTGCCCCCTGGAGTCCCCTCTGTTGCCTCCCTTCCTCTAAGGGAAGCTGCCAGGAGATTGCAGCTCCCAGGGTCCCGGACCCTGAACTCTCAGTGGGAGAGCCAGGAGCCCCAAGTGCACTGAGAGGAACCCCTGTCCACCCTGTCCTGACACAGCAGCTGGCAGTCTTGCCCCCTTCCCTGTGACTGTCCCCTGGTGCCTGCCGAGTGAGGGGCTGTCCCCAGCTGTGGGTGGGCAGGCGCCCTCAGAGGCTACTGGGGCCCAGGGGCTGGCTGTCCTGGGTGGGCGGAGCGGGCCCCTCACAGGCGTCCTCCCCGCAGAAATCTTTCCAGGCCTCGCTGTTCCGGAGGCGGCTGGGCACCCGGGCTGCCTACGAGGTCCTCTCTTCAGCATCAGGGGGGTGAGTGCAGGGCTCCGGGCCCCCTTCCCTGGGGACGTGGGGGCCGCTGCTAGGAGCAGCAGTGTTCACCAGGTGCTTCCTCGGCACCACTCTGCTGAGCCGCCTGCCGGGTCCAGGCCCCGCCGGGCTGCAGCCCCCAGGGATCCCAAAGTTCCTGCATCTGAGTTAACTGCGTGTGCTCGTGACCCTCTGAGATCCCGGGCTGCTGGGGGCCCAGCGGCTGTGCCTGCTCCACCACCAATGCCCTGGGCCCTAGGTGGGTGTTGGGAACAGAGGGACCTGGGCCACGTCCCCACTGCCCCTGGTTCGGAGGCCGTGTCAGCCCGGAAGGCCCTAGTCTGAGCGGCCCTTGAGCACTCTGCCCCCAGCCTCCTCGCTGGGGCGGCAGGCGGTCTCGGGATCCAGACTCTGGGGTGGCTGTCACCCAGGGCTGTGCAGCGCACTGCGGGCCGGAGGTCGGAGAGCCCGGAGAGGCTAGGCACCGAGCCCGTGGGCTCACGGGGGTTTGGGTGTTTCTCCCCCTAGAGCCGGGGTGAAGGCCCAGGACCTCCTGCAGGTGCTTCAGAGGGTCCAGGTGAACAGCACCCGGAAGCAAGCCGTTATGGAGGTGCTGTCCCCTGCCCTCCCTGACCTTGCTGCCCTCCCTGGCCTGCGCTTTGGGGCCCCTACCTGCGGTCGTGGGGGCCTGCAGTCCCCTTTCCAGGGGTGTCATTTGGGCGAAGCTGGGTGGGGCCCGGGGCAGTGCCCCCTGCCCCGGGCCCCCCCTGCCCCCAGCCCGGCCAGCCCAGCTGACCGGTGCCCCCGCTTTGCAGAGGGTACGCTCCCGCGGCAGTGGCCTGCTGTCCGCTGACGAGTTCCAGAAACTCTTCAACGAGTTTGACAAGAGGGTGACCAAAGAGGTAACCAGGCCAGAGCCCCCCAGGCGAGTGGGGGGTTTGCAGTGTCTGGGTGGTGACCACCGGGGTGGCTCTGTGACCCTGGGGCTCTGGCCCCGGGGTGGTAACTGGGGACGGAGACGGGTGGCAGGTGGCAGCTGGGGTTTGACCTCACGAAATCTCCAGAAGAACCTTCTCAGGTTTCTTGTCTCCGCCACTGAGCTAACCCCCTTCCTCGTGTCCTCCCCCGGGAGGGTCTCAGTTTGTTTGAAGCCTCAGTCTCTTGTCCTGACACTGGTCTGTGGTCACCAGGGGGCCTTGGCCTCCAGGTCAGCGGGATGTCCGGACGCCCTGCTGCCTGCGTGTTAGGTGGCGGGTCCCCGGGGTGCGTGGACGTGCTGGGGGACAGCTGAGGTGTCCCCAGGCAGTGTGGGGTGGGGTGGGTACTCAGCAGCGGCGGAGTCTGAGTGTGCTGTCTGGACCCCGCACAGCCTGTGTCATCGGCTCTGCTGCCGTGACAAGGCTGCAGCCCAGGCGCTCGGACAACAGGGTCTACTGCCTCCTGGTCCTGGGGCTGGAGGCTGGAGAGGTGGCTCTCCCCCGAGGCCTCCCTCGTGGGTGTGCGGACGGCCAGCCCCCACTGCCCCATGTCCCCACGTGGCTGTCCCTCCATGCGTGTCTGTGCCTGACCCGTCTTCTTAGATCACCAGTCACATTGTGACCTTTTCCCTAACACCTCTGTGAAGTCCCTTTCTGTGAACACAGGCACGTGCTGAGCTCCTGGGGGGCAGGACCTGAACAGAGGGATTTTGGGGACACAGCCCGCCCACCATAGTCACCAGTGCTTCAGTGCGCATGTCCACCTCTGTGGTCCCCACTCTTGTCGGGGTTTTCCTAGTTCCCTGGACCCGTTCCAGGTCATCTGAGCCAGGCCCTGCTCGGCCGTGGTCACGTGGGCTGTCCCTTCTCAGCATCATGGTTCCGTGGGGCACGGGAGATGGGTGTGGGGACACCAGCTCTCCACAGCGTCCCGGGTCTCGAGTCCAGAGCTGTGACTCGACCTGGGAGCTTGAGTCCAGAGGTCTGCAGGGCTGTGTTCACGGCAGGGGAGGCGGATGTCTGGCGTGTGGCTGGGGCAGCTGACCATTGCACCCCCCCCCTCCCCGAGATGCCCCCCATGGTCCCACTGAGGAAGCCTGACCTCGGGCTCACCGCTGGGGCAGAGTGGGTGGGGCCGGGGACTTGAGGGCCAAGAGGCTGGAAGGTGAGAAGCAGCACAGGCGTTGGGGTCCCGTCTGTGCAGCCCGGGTGTCTGTGTGTCCCCAAGCCCGAGGAGACGCTTCTCCCTGACACCTGGGGACACAACTTCCCCTTTGCATGTCCACCCTCTCGCTAGCGGCGTCCTCCAGGGCCCCCCCCCGCCCCGTTCCCTCGGGGGAAATGTTCTCTCCCTGCCTCCCTGATGCGGTGGCCTCGGGCCTCGGGGAGCTCGTGGGCCCGGAGACGTGTGACTGCCGTGAGGAGCACCGAGTGTCGAATCTGACCGGGTGTGGATGAAATGTCCCCGTGCGCGAGAGGCCCCTGTGGCACCGCCTGCGTGGGCACGGGCACTGCCGTCCGCCCAGGGGCCCGGTGGGGCGTGCCCCTGCTCGCTGCCCTGCTTGCGCTCGGCAGCCGACCTGCGCCTGTCCCAGCGCCCTCACGTCGTGGTTTCCGCCGGTTGCCCTCTGTGGCGTTCCACTCCTGCCCGTCCACTCGGTGCCTGTCCGTGCCGCGTCGAGTGCTCACAGCTGCTGGTGTGGGAGGCACGGTGCTTTTCATGCAGCTCTTCCCACACTGTGGTCCGTGCTTGGTGGGCCCCTGGGACCCCAGACGAGAGGGTGAGGGCCGCGTGGGGCCGAGGCAGGCGCAGCCGCCACCGGCCCTTGTCTCTGAGCGTGCATGCGTCCCCTCCAGCACCCGCCGCCGCCCGAGTACCAGTCCCCATTTCTGCGGAGCGCCCAGTTCCTCTTCGGCCACCGCTACTTTGACTACCTGGGGAACCTCATCGTCCTCATGAACCTGGTGTCCATTTGCGTGAGTGCGGGCGTGTTCTGGGCGGCCCGGGAGGCGCCTCGCTCCCGCCCGCCCTCCCTCCCTCCCTCCCGCCCGTCCACGGGTGCACAGTGGTCGGCTGCCTGGCCACAGGCCGGTGCGTGGAGCTGGCCCAGCGCCGGCTGGGCTGGTGAGCCCCTGCCTCTGCGGCTCTGCAGGTGTTCCTGGTGATAGACGCCGATGTCCTGCCCCGTGACCGTGACGACTTCATCCTGGGGGTGAGCTCGGGCGCCGCTCAGCTGACCGGCCTCTGCTGGGGCGACGGGGCAGAGCGGGGGGCGAGGGGCTGCTGGGCGGCTGGGCCATTCTAGTGGCGGCGACTGGTTCTGTCACGGGGTCGCTGGCACCGGGGGTGGGAGGCTGTGGGAGGGGAGGCCGGCGAGGCCGGTGCAGGCCGGGGAGCCAGCGCAGCGGCCCGGGGAACGCTGTGTGGCCCTTAGTGGGGCGGACGGCGGAGGCAGGGTCGTGAGGAGCAAGTGCTGGGTGGGAGGGGGTCGGCGAGGGTTCAGGAGCCCAAGTGGCCGTGGGTGAGGGCGGGGGGGGGGGGGCTGGCGGCCTCGGGCGGAGCGCTGAGACCCGCCCGCTCCTCTCAGATCTTCAACTGTGTCTTCGTCCTGTACTACCTGGCGGAGGTGCTGCTCAAGGTGTTCGCGCTGGGCCTGCTGGGCTACCTGTCCTACCCCAGCAATGCCTTTGACGGGCTCCTCACCTTCATCCTGCTGGTGAGGCCTGGGGTGGCCCCTGCGGCCTCTCCGGGGGGTGGGGGTGGCAGGGAGGAGGCGTGGCAGTCCGGGTCAGGCTGCCTGAGGGCCGCAGGAACGGGGCTCCCGCCTCCAGTGACGAGGGGGCCAGCACTCCCCAGCCAGCCGCTGGGCGAGTGGCGGACAGGCTCCAGGAGTTTCTGCAGCACCAGGCGCCGACTCCCGAGGGGGGCCTGACGGAACCCACCACCCTCACCAGCCACCCCAGCCCTGGGCACAGCCTGGGACGCCTTGAAGGACAGTGGGACTGGGTGTGGGCGGAGGGAGGGCAGGAGAGGGCTCGGGGTGTGTCCTGTGTCCTTTCCCCAGGCAGTGGTGGAGCGAGGGGTCACGCCCTGCACGTGTCAGCAGCCGTATCGGGGTGACACGTATTCGTATTTGACTGAGGGAGGCCAAGGGGCCCTCGGGACAGCAGCGAAGACCGCCTGAGAGGGGTCTCCCAGCCCATCCCCACCCGAGTGGCTGCTCCTGAGACCAGGGTGTCTCGCCGGCTCCGGGAAGTCCCGACCTGGGAACCAACCTGCAGGGCCAAGGACCGGGCTCCGATTGCTCCCTGTCACCGCGCGTAATGGTTCATGTGAGGCCACCCCGAGCAGCGCTGCTGTTGTGACGCCCCCTGTCTCTGTGATGGCAGGTTTTGGAGATCTCCACTCTGGCGGTGTATGGGTTCCCGCACCAGGGCTGGTAGGTGACCAGAGGACTGAGGGAGGCTGCAGCGACCCGTGCCCGGCTGGCGCCCCGGGGAAGGGTGTCCGGCCACCCTGCCAGGCCTGCTCTCTTGGGCTACCAGGACTCGAGGGCGAAGAGCCCTGTCTTTAGGGAGGTGGGTGGTGGGAGCTCTGCTCCCACCCAGGGGCTCCTCCAGCCTCTCCTGACTCGCCCTCAGAGCCCCGTCCCCGGAGTGGTAGCAGGAAGCTGTCAGGGCGCCCCCCAGACGCCGTGGGCCCAGCCTGCGGTGCCGGGGGCAGCGTGCGGGGCAGACGTCCTGCGGGTGCGGCAGAGGGGCCCGGCTCAGGGCTGGCCCACCTCGGGCTCTGCGGGGGGCTGCAGCCCCTCTCTGGCTTGGAAGCCCTGTGACTTTGGATCTGGGCTTTGGTGTCCCTCCCTGAGAGACAGCAGGGACGGGCCCAGGGGCCGCTGCTCGCCCTCTGCTGTTCCAGCCCCAGCGCCCCAGGTTCTGGCCACACAGAGTGGTGGACATTGGGGTCTCAGGGAACCTCTGGCAGCCGCTGGGTTGTGCTGCCCAGAATACAGCTGCCCCGGGAAGCACGTGCCAGCCTCGGCCCTCGGCGGCCCCGGTCTGTGGGTCCCCATCGGGCTCAGTGGCGGGGGTGAGACAGTGGACCTGAGAGCCTCGTGCTGTTCGGGCTGTTCCTTGGGAACCGCTGGGAAGGGCTTCTCTCAGGGAGACTGGTGGGGCTGGCGCAGCCTTGGTGGCCGGCCGGTCTTCTGCAGGGACAGCTCTGCTGTGCTTGATGCGCTCTGTTGTCTGAGAATTCTGGAGCTGCCGTTCTGGGTGGGCTGGGTTACACTCAGACAGGAGTGGCAGTGTGGTGAGGCGGAGAGGGCCTCTGGCGGGGGGCTGGGGCCAGTTCAGAGGGTGGGGGCGGGGGATGGGACGTGAGATGGGATCAAAGGAAGGGGTCAGGGCCCAGTCTCCCCCTCCTGCTGGGACCCGAGTTGGGGTGTCCTGTGTCTGCACCCTCCGTGGTGCCGGTACAATGGAGGGCAGGGAGTCCTGCCTCCCCGGGCCGGGCCAGGCTGTGGCAGGAGCCCTGACCACGGTGGCCCGGGGCAGCGGGCGAGGCCTTCAGGCTCTGCTGCCGTCCTGAGGAGGGTTTCTGGCCAGTGTGGGCTCTGGAGCAAGTTCCCGTCGCCCCCTTGCCCTCTCTGCGTGTCTGACCTCCTGGCGTGCGTCCTGCCTCCTTGCGGCGGGCTCTGGGCCCTCCCGACCCCTCCCTGCGTGTCTCTGCAGGAAGCCGGAGATGAAGGGGCTGCTGTCACTGTGGGACATGGTCCGCCTGGCCAACATGCTCATTGTGTTCCGGTTCCTGCGCATCATCCCCAGCATGAAGGTGTGCGGCCACGCCCTGGCTGGGCGGGGGCTGGGCCTCCTGGCCACGGCGGGGGGGGGGGGGGGGGGGGGGGGGGGGGGGGGGGGGGGGGGGGTGTGAAGGTGGGGCTGAGCGCGGCGCTCACTCAGGGCCCCCGGAGCAGGAGGGGGGCCAGCGACCCCCTCTGAGCCTCTGTATCTCTTTCTGTGCCCGTCGAGAGTGACCCTGCCCTCGATGTCACAGAGGCGGGGTCCCTGCTCCGTCTGTTTCCCCAAGAGCTTTTGGGGAGGGACGGTGCCGAGGACATCGGGCCCCCTTCTGAGCGTCCAGGTCCTTCCCCCCTGCACACCTGTGCTTCCCACCGTGCAGCCGTCTGTCCTGTCCGTGTCCCCTGGAACCCAGCGGCATTACCGTCTGAGGACCGCTCAGGGGCCTGGGTGCCAGTGGCCAGTGGTGGGCTGTGGCTGCACTGAAGCCTCCGTGTGCTACACACACACGTGTGTGTGATCACATATGTACACCAGAACATACCTGGGCACACGGGAGTCACATGATTGCAACCCACACAGTCACACGTGTAACCACACATAATAAAGCTTACACGCACACATTTGCAACCACACCCCCGCGTACACACCACACATGTAGTGGCACGGTCATACACACAGTCACACACCAGTCACACACGTGCTCACAGCTAGCAGTGCGTGTCCATGTAACTGACACGACCACACACAATACACACACACAGTCACACCCATGTATACAGCACACACACACTACACATAAATCACATACATGCATACTCTGTACACATGCACACACACAGTCATATGCATACACACACGGGTTTCCGCCTGCCGGTCCCCAGCATTGAGAGGCTCGCACGTGTCAGGTGGGGTGAGGGGGCTCAGGCCGTGTGTGGGGAGCAGCCCTGTGGCTGGGGCCCCTGGCTGCATCCGGAGGCCTCTTCCTCAGACGCGGTTACCCCAGACCGTAGCGCCGACTGGGCTTCCATGGGCCGGTGGGCAGTGCGCTCCGTGCTGCCTGCAGGGCTTGGCCACAGGGACTCGGAGCCTGGACCCACCTGAGGTTGGGTGGGCGGGGTGTCTGGATGTGCAGGGTGTGTGAGTGCCCATGGGTAGGTGTGTGCAAGCATGGGTATGTAGGGGTGGCCGTGGGGTGTGAGCACAGGTGTGTGATTGGTGGTAGTTTACCTACTTCCTCGGGGGGGCGTGAGTAGGACTGGCACCACCTCCGTGGGGACCAGGAGGAACTGGGCTCTGCTCTCTCCCTGTCCTCAGTTGATGGCTGTGGTAGCCAGCACCATCCTGGACCTGATCAGAAACATGCGGGCTTTCGGCGGGATCCTGGTGGTGAGTCGGGTGCCTGTGTGGGCCTCGGTGGGAGCACCCCGTGGGAGCCGGGCTCCACAAGGCCACGTGACCAGTGCTGGGCTGGCTGTTCGGGAGGGGGGGTCCCCGTGAGGGCAGTGGCCGGTGCAGGTGCGGGAAGCCCGGGGCCGGGCAGGAGCCAGAGCACCCCCGAGTGCCAGAGAACCCTCCAGTCACTTTCAGCCCCCTCTTGTCCACTGGGTCAGGGGACCCACGGAAAAATGCTGCAAAGATGGGTAAGGGGCTTCAGGGGCCCCAGTGGAGGTTTTGGTTGGCTCTCCCTGCCCGGGAGAACTTAAGGAACTCACAGGAAGGTGATGCCGCCCACCCCTGTCCCGGGGTCAGCCTTCCCCAGCTGCTGGCGCCTCTGCTGTGGCCTGGCCTGGTTGGTGGCCATGGGCGAGTGGAGCCCGGTGCTGTCCCAGGCCCAGGGCCAGTGGGCGGGAGCCGCAGTGATGAGGCGGTGGGCTGGGGAGCCCGGCTGGAGGGATGCGGCCGCCGGTGGCCCTTCTGCTCTTGATTCTGAGCGGCACGTGGGGGCTGGGGACCCGCCTGGGAGAGGGGACCCAGGCGCTCCGGCTTCTGCTTGTCGCAGGACGCTGGAAATGGACTGTTGCATCAGGCATGGTCCCCCTTCCCCAGACAGACCCCCGTTTGCATATTGGAGGATACTGAGGCCCACAAAGGGGCTGGGTTGACCCCCTTCTCCCCCGCACGTTAGGGACGGGTCAGGGACAGCAGCAGCCCCGCCTCGAGGCTGCTGGGGGTGCTCCTGGGTGCCCCCTGGGGGACCCACGCTGCCCTGGGACCAGCTTCTGGCCCTGTTGTCAATGGCATCCTCCTCACCCCCTCCCTGCCCACCTGTCCCGGGGGAGGAGCAGGCGGCCTTGGCTTCCCCGCCTTCCCTGGGGCCCAGGTAGTCTTCGGGACCCCCCGGCAGTGGCTCCCCTCCTCCCCTCTGGCTGTCCTGTGCCTCGGGAGCAGGTTGGTGTTCAGGAGGGGGTGCCTGGGAGCGGGACCCCAGTGTTGGGGGCTGTGGCCAGGCTGGGAACCCTTGAGGCCAGCCAGGCTCTGTGGTCCGTCTGTGGACTGCCTGTGGTCTGTCTGTGGTCCGTCTGTGGTCTGCTTGTGGACTGCCTGTGGACCGCCTGTGGACTGTTTGTGGTCTGTCTGTGAGCTGTCTGTGGGCCATCTGTGGGCCATGCTGCGTGCTGACCAGCGGCCCCTCCTCCCCAGGTGGTGTACTATGTCTTCGCCATCATCGGCCTTAACCTGTTCCGGGGCGTCATCGTGGCTCCTCCTGGGAATGGCAGGTGAGGTGGGGCCTGTGGGGGCTGAAGGAGCTCGGGGGGTGGTGTGGGTCAGCTCCCCAGGAGGGGCTCCTTGTTCCTCCCTGTCTTCCCGTTTCCCCTCCCCTGCCCGCCCCTCCTGCTCCCGCACGCACTGCCTAGAGTCCGAGTGTCTGAGGTCTGCCCAGAGCAGCCCTCCCCCTCATCGGACCTGGGGCCCCGAGCCTGCAGAGGGGCGTGCGGTGAGGAGCGACTGCGGCTGGGAGAAGGCCCCCACTGGCCACCCCTGCGCCCCCACCTCTCACCCCCCTGCTGCCCTCACACCAGCTTCGGAGGTTGGGGTGCTTCTCCTTCGGCCTGTTTCTTGGGGGCCCAGGGAGGGCTCCACTCTGTGCAGGGCTGAGCTGGTGTGGGGTGTGGCTGGCGCACCGGCGCGTGTCCCCGCCCTGACCCACCGCCCCACCCCCAGCCTGGGCCCCGACAATGGCTCTGCGCCCTGCGGCAGCTACGAGCAGCTGGAGTACTGGGCCAACAACTTCGACGACTTTGCGGTGAGCCCCTGCCCCGCCCCTGCTCGAGGGACCCTGGGACCCCGGCGCCCGCCCTGCAGCCTCCCGGACCGTGTCTGCTGCCCGCAGGCTGCCCTGGTCACGCTGTGGAACGTGATGGTGGTGAACAACTGGCAGGTGTTCCTAGACGCCTACCAGCGCCTCTCGGGCCCGTGAGTGCCCCCCCCCCAACCGCCGCTGGGCCCCACCCGTGACTCTGGGTTCGATGGGCCTCTCCAAGGGTGTGTGGGAGGGGCAGGGGCCCTGGGAGGCCTCTGGGACTCCGCAGGGTGGTGGCGGGGGTGAGGGTGGGGGGCCTGAGTGGAGGAGTTCCGCCTGGAGCTCAGACCAGCCCAGGGATGGCCCGGGCTCTGGCCTGGTGCCGCCTCTTACTGGCTCTGCTGCCCTGGGCACCTCACTGCCTGTTTCTAGGTGCCCTTGGGTGGGTCAGCTCTGGAGTGGGAACAACATTTGGGATTACTGGGCGGGATGCAGTGGGACTGGTCAAGGAAGCACCCTGCGTTCCCTGTGTGACCTCACTGGCTCACAGGAACCCCCCGTCTTGCACAGGTGGTCGAAGGTCTACTTTGTGCTGTGGTGGCTGCTGTCGTCCGTCATCTGGGTCAACCTGTTCCTGGCTCTGATTCTGGAGGTACAGGGCCTTGCCCGTCTGCCAGGCCTGGAGGGCACAGTGTGCCGGGCTCCGGCGGCCCTGAGCTCAGGCTCTGTCCTTCCCTGGGGGTGGGTGCAGCTCGCCTGCTGCTGGGAGAGTCTTGCAGTGCCCCTGACCTTCGACCTGTGGGTGTTCCCGGCCCCCAGGACTGGGCCTGGAGGGTGGGGGGCCGTTGGAGAGCAGCCTGGGGTCCAGAATGCGCTGTCCCTCTCCTGCACTGGACCCTGGATGGTGGGTGGGCAAGGCTGGATTCCTGCAGGGCCCACACCCACTGACCCCCTGCCACCCTGCCCGCTTCCAGAACTTCCTTCACAAGTGGGACCGCCGAGGTCACCTGCAGTCCCTCTCCGGGGACCTGGAGGCCACCTATGAGATCAACACTGTGGACCTCTTGTTCAGGTGTGTGGGTGGGAGGGGCTCCTGCTTGGCCTCTGGGAGAGGCGGGAGGGGACACTCGAGGCAGTGAGCTGGGCGGGCGGCTTCTGGGACAGCGGCGCTCCCAGCTGCCCTGGCTCCTGGCCTCTCTCAGGGCGGGGGTCGGGTCAGGTCCCTTTCGGCCTCTGCTCCCTCGCCCCAGCTGTGAACTCTGTCCTGGTCCCTGGTCCAGCATTTTTAAGGGCGCCCTCTGCAGGTTCTGTCAGCCTCCAGGTGGTTCTGCTGGGGATGGGGACAGGGGGCCTGAGGATGCCCACCCTGTCTCTCTGCGGACGCTCGGCGCCTCCCCCAGTAGAGCAAGGTGCCGGCCGTCCAGAGACAGCCAGCTCCCGGTCTCCGGTCTCCCTTGTGGGCATCGGTGGCCTCGCCAGAGCCGTTCTTGGTCCAGCACCAGCAGCAGCGCACCCCCCGCCCACATCTGGGCTTCTGGGGGTGCTGTGCAAACACCCTGAGGATGTGCCCGAGTCCTGGCCCCCAGCCCGTGCCACGATCCCTGCGCACGCGCACTCCCGGCCGGAGCCCCCGCACACCTCCTCCCGCTCCGCTCCACAGGGAGGTCCTGGAGGAGCCCACAGAGGAGGAGCTGGTGGAGAGGCTGAAGCTCCACCCCCACCTGCAGCTGTGCAGGTGACGTCCAGCGTGTCTTCTGACTGGCGGCGACTGCGGAGCGGCCTGGGGACAGACACGGGCCTGGGGAGCGGCAGGCTGTGGCCGAAGGGGAGACTTGCCCCGGGACAAGCCCCTCTGCCCACCTGGGGCCGCGGCAGCCGAGGGCCGAGGCCCCTGCGCGCTGCTGCCGAGGGGGCGGCCGGCAGCTTCTGCCCACAGCTTCTCCGAAGGCCGGGGCTGCGGGTGGCGCCCACACCACGCTGCTTCCTCACTGAGCCGCTGTCACTCGTCTGAGCACAGAGAAGGGGTGACGCCTTGGGGGCCCCCACGCCGGCCCCAAAACTGAGAGGTGGCGGTCTCCCCTTGTGCCCCGCAGTGTCCATGGTGCCTTGGCTGCTGGTGGCCTTCAGGGACCCGGGCCTCGAGGGGCCCGCACTGGCTGCCGGCAGCTGTCCCTGGCCGTCGCGCTCGGGGTCCTGGTGGTTTCACGTGAGGTGAACCCCGACTGTTTACTATTGAACGGCTCATGTGAATGTGAACGGGAGTGCCTCCTTTCGGGTCAGAGCGCCACCCCCAGGGCGTCTGGCCGAGAAGGAGCCCGTCACCCCTACCTCAGCGCAGCAGCGGGCGGGCGTCTCCTGCACGGGCTGCCAGGGAGGGTGGCTGGGTGGTGGCTGCACAGGGTGTGTGCCACTCGGGGCTCTCTGCCTCTAATTTACATAAAGACACGGATAAAGCCAGTGGTGGCCCCACTGTGTGTCCTCAGTGTGTGTCCTCGGGGTGTGTGGTGGGTGGCAGAGGGGCCGAGGTGGGGGTGGTGAGCAGCGTGTAGCAGGCCACCCTGCCACCAGTCAGACGACAGGAGGTTTTCCCAGGGGGACTGGTGGGTGGTGGCCCCTGGAGGTGTCTGTTGGGGCCTGGGGTCTCCGTGGGGACTGCTGCATGGGGTGAGTGAGCTGTCAGTGGGGCGCGGGCAGGTGTGCCCCCACCCTGGGAACGGGCCGCCTCCTTGTGGTCTGTCTGGGAACGTTTCGGCGAAAAAGTAACTTCTAGGGTGTCCCAAGCCCCCGTGCCCCGGGGTTTGTAAGCCCTGCTGACGTATTCTGTACCCACGCCCATGGTAGTTTCCAGTCCTGGGGTTCACCTGAAGTCCCTGAGGTTTGGGGAGCCTTTGGGGGTTGTGAGGACACTCCCAGACCCGCCCCCTCCACAGGCTGCCTTTCCGGAGGGCAAGTTCGGGTGTCAGGGTGGGGAGGACCTCCCGGAGCAGTGGGTTAGAAGTCCAGGGCCACCTGGCTTTGCAGGGCAAGGGGTTGGCGCCATCTAGTGGCCAGATAGGGTTCCACTGACCTTGTTTGAGTGCAAGCTGCACCCTGGGATGCAGGGATAGCTCCTGCTTGTCTCTGTCTCAGGGCCTGGGCTGCAGGTGCTTCTGCCCCAAGAGAGCCTGGACCCAGTGGGCACTCGCCCGTGGGACGGCCCATGCATGTGTCAGTGCTGGCACTGTGGGTCCACCCGCCCCGTGCATGGCTCATGTGCAGAGAATTCTGTCACGAAGCAGCTGGGCGACCCGTGCTGGGCTCGGGGAGGTGCTGCCTCCAGGTTCCTGCCCTCGGGATGGGCAGCTGAAGCTGGAGGGGTCACTCTGGTGCCTTGTGACCCTGAGCGGGGCACTCGAGGGTGCTCTAGGGGTCTGCTCTGTCAGTTATGACAGCCTTTGTTCCAGTGACAACCGTGGCTGAACTGAGCCTGGCGCAGCTGCTGGTGCAGGGGGATGGGACCACTGGGGTGGCCCTGTCTGTAGTGCCCCCATCCTCACCCCACCCAGTGCTCTGCTGCCCCAGGGCCATCACGCTGCCTGGGGACAGATGCACTGGGGGAGCACTTGCTCTCATCCCAGCCTATGTGACTTTGGGGGTTCCCCGTGGCTGCTGTGGCCGCAGCGGCTCTGGCCGGGCATCAGGGCCGGGGCCCAGCACAGCCACCCAGTGCAGTGGCGCGGTCAGGGACACCTGGGCCTAGTCGCTGCCCTGATGGAGGGAGGGTCCCCATGGCGTTAGGTGTGAAAGGCAGACTGGAAAACAGACGACAGAGAAGAGAGAATGCTGACAAACACACCACACCATAGAACTTTCTTAACATACACCGTGGGCAGGCGAGCCCTGGCCTGGGTAAATGTGTCTGTAGCGGGTACAGCTGGTGAAGGGCTCAGTCTGGACCCTGTAAAGAGCTCCTACAGCCCTGGCTGGTGTAGCTCAGTGGATTGAGCGTGGGCTGCGAACCAGGCATCGCAGGTTCAATTCCCAGTCAGGGCACATGCCTGGGTTGCAGGCCATGTCCCCCAGCAACCGCACACTGATGTTTCTCTATTTCTCCCTCCCTTCCCTCTCTAAAAAATAAATAAATAAAATCTAAAAAAAAGAAAGAAAAAGAGCTCCTACAAATTAGAAAGAAAAAGACGAACAAGGAGGGAGAAATGGGCCTGACCTTGCTTTTCAGAGAAGGCAAAAGTCCTGTGGCTGCGTGAGAAGTCGCCCCCCTCACTGGTCCTCAGCAACCTGCACTGTGAGACGCAGAGCGACACGTCCCCTGCGTCGGGAGGGTCAGAACCGAGCGAGTCTGACCCCTCGGTGGTTGGGACTCTGCAGTGAGCTTGGGGGAGCTGTAGGCGGACACGACCTCTTGGGAAAAGAGGGTGGCACCGTTCAGGGCGGCTGCTGGGATGGATGCCCCTCATTCTGCTGCGTCCACACGGAGGAGAAGCCCCGGCCCGTGGGTGCCGGGGGTTGGGAAGTCCACCGGGCCATGTGAGCACCAGCAGAGCGCTGGGCTCCACCCCGACGTCCTCAACAGGGCGCACACCTGCCGAGGCGCACCTGTGCACCTACACGGCACCGAACGTGGGTGAGCTCCAGCCTCACGGAGCTGCGTGAGGGGTCCTAGGAGCGCAGCGTTGAGTGAACAAAGCAAGTTCCGGGAGATTCCACACAGCAAAGCAGCGTTCGTGTGAAATTCCAAACCGACATCAAAGTCATTCGTGTAAAATTCCAAACCACCGTCGAACAGTCTGCACGCACAGGCAGTAGTCAGCAAGAGCCTGTCGTCCCACAGCGGGGTCACGTCTCGGGAGACGGGGACAGTGTGTGGAGGACCCGCGGGTGGGGCAGAGTGCGCACGTGCAGGGTGACGTGCCCCTTCTCAGCCGTGTGGGGTTCATGGCCCGTGTTAGGAACTTTACCGTGTAGGCTGGTGGGACACGTGTTCCGGTGTGTGTGCCGAACACCAAAATGCCAGAGGGGAGGACACGAGGGGAGGAACTGACGACGGGGTTTGGGCAGCTCCTCCAAGGGACTTCCCTGCAAGGGGAGTGGCAAAGGAGGTGACAGTTGGAGGGGACGGAGGCCAGGAGAGTTTGGTCACTGTGTGGAGAGCTGTGTGGGTGACTGGGTGGACCCAGCCTGTGGCGGGCATGCTGGGGGGTGGTTGTGAGGAGGCCCTGGGGCCTTGGCCTGGAGTGGACGAGGGCAGGGGCTGTGGGTGCGAGGGGCTGGGCAGGCCGGCTGCACCTGCTTCCTGCCAGCCCCACCGGCCCGGCGTCATCACGGGAGAGGCAGGCCCATCGAGGTCCTGGCCTGGCTCCTCCCACACGCCATGCAGGCCCTGGCAGCTGGACGGGGGCCGGCCCGGGCCCAATCTGTCACTGGGGCCTCAGAGTGGAGCCGCAGCGAGCGGGCTGGGCCTTTCATGTGGTCTTCTCCGCTCAGCACAGCAGGGAGGGGTCTTGTCTTTCACCGCAACAGCCAGGGTTTGGTTTCCGGCCTTGGAGATAATTGTTGGTTCTTATTAAAAGGTTAGAACAATTCCCAGCTTAAAAGAAAGGGTGGAAGGCAGGCACACCACACTACTCTTAAAAATCACAGAAGGGGCATGGGGTGCGATGACGCCCCTCACATCAAAGTGGCCAGCAGACGCGCCGGCCGCGGCATCCCCAGCCTGCTGACCGCCGTGGGGCCGAGCTATTCTCCCGCTAACACGACCCGAGCTGCGCCAGGGCGGCGGGCCCACACCTGCAGGGCCAGGGTGCCCGCCGCCTCCTGAGACCCACAGCAGTTGGCTAATCTGCTTTGGGTCCTGGTAACACCTGTCGGCAGGTGAGCCGGACCTGCTGTAGCCACCTCCCTGGCCTTCAGTTTTGCTCATAGACTTGGGGGTGAAGCTTGGGGGTGGACAGGAGTGCCGATGCCAGAATCAGAACGGGAGGACTGTTCTCCAGCTCTGTGCACTGGGCTGGCGGCTGGCGGGGGGTGGGGGGCGAAGCACCAGTGCAGGTGGAGCTGGGCAGATGTGGGGCCCTGGCCTCTGAGGGGTCTGGCTGCCTTCCCCAGCTACGTGATTCCACGTTCTCTTTGCTGCCCCGCCCCTCAATGTGCCCTGCGCTGCAGTGGGGTGTCCCTGTCTCCTCCTCAGCCCCAGGGCCTGGCAGCGCTCCGGTGGGGGGGGGAGCCGGTGCTCACCTACGTGTGGGGGCTGCCGAGTGCTGGGCACAGAGGGGAAGCGAAGGCGGAAAAGGCTGGGCCTAGAGGGGTGGGAGGAGGCAGCACACGGGCCCAGTGCCCCCTGCTCCCGCCGGCCAGCTCGGAGTTTACCGGCGGCCTTCGTGGAGGAGGCAGCGGCTGCTTGTTGGCACGCTGTGTCCCGCACCAGCCCCTGGGAGGCCTGGCAGGCTTCCTGGTGGAGGCATACTGGGCAGGGCTTGGCCTAGGTGAAGGAGCCTCCCGGCCACGGTGGACCCCCAGCCCCGGGCTGGGACACGTCTCCCGGAAGGCGGGCTGGGAGCCCCCGAAGCCTCAGTTGTGGCACCTCCTGCACTGACGGCCCCCACGAAATTCGGGGTGTGGAAGCACCTCCCAGTGCGCGGAGCAGTGGACGCACGAGCTGTCGCTGTTTGGTTCCCATGAGGGCGCCCTCAGGAGAGTGACGTAACGGCGATGATCAGTGACGAGTGCTGCATTTTCCGGGGCCACCTCTGGCTGCGTGGGGCACAGCCTCGTCTCATCTGCAAGGGTCACGGGCAGCATGGCCCTGACCCAAGATGATGCTGAGGCCCAGAGAGGCCCAGCACCTTGCTCGAGGCCACACAGCGGGGGGAGCGGTTGCCCTGCTCCCGGCCCAGCCTTGCCTCTCCGGCGTCACCGGACCGTGTGGCAGCGTCAGCTCCGCTGTGTGGGCCTGCCCCTCCCTGCACACGGGAAGGTCGTCACGGTCCACGTGGGCTCCGTGTGTCCCCACAGAAGGGTTGGGGACAAGGATGGTGACGGGTGCTTCAGTGGGCAGGCCGGGCTCCCGGGGACTTCCTCCCGTGTCAGACACTGTCCACAGTGGCTCAGGGCACCTGGAGTCTGCAGGGGGTCTGGCCACCCCCCACCGCCACTTCTGGTGACCTTGTTTGAAAAGGAGGGGGGCTGGTGGCTGGAAGAGTGTCGCCCAGGTAGCTGGTATGTCAGCCCCACTGCAGTGTCCCTGTTTCGGGCACGAGGCACAGTCACGGAGCTCCCCAGAAGTGAGGCCCTGCTCTTGGGGATGGGCCCCTTCTCTTCGCTGGGAGTCAGAGGGGGTGGAAGTGACCTCGTGGGGTTTTAGGAACCTAAAGGGGTCAAGACAAGTTAAAGCACCTGTGTGGTGCCCACATGGCAGAGGGGGAGTTGGAGCTCCTGACGAGTGCCCCAGTGATGCTGATGGCCCCGTGTGTCACTGCCGTCCTCACCTGGCACCTGACAGGCAGTGCTGGGGGCCGGCCACCTCCTTTCCCCGCAGGGTGCACCCCTCCCCAGCCTGCACACAGGTGCTGAGCAGCACCCTCAGCCCCGCCTGGAGGGGGCGTGCACCAGGGAGGGGGCACCTGTGGGTGACACCCAGCCCCCGAGGGCGGCTTTGATGCCCCAGCTGGCTGAGGTCTCCCCATGGGCCTGAAGCGGGCACCTTGTCCATTCACCAGGCGCCCACAGAGCCGGCTTCGGTGACAGGAAGTGCAGGTTCTTCATGCTGCCCCTGCTGTCCGTGGGCTGGGGACCCCAGAGGTGATTTGCATACAGGTGAGGGCCCTGTGACAAGAGGTCCTGGGGCAGGGCACGCACACCTGGAGAGCTGCAGCTGGGCACATGTGCAGTGTGTGGACCAGCCAGCAGAGGGCAGCAGAGCCCCAGTAGCAGGTGTCCCTGGATGTTCCCCCTGCAGAGGGCCCGGGGCAGTGGCCCCAGTCTGGAACGTTCTTTCCTCACCCATCTGCAAAGGTGTCTCCTCCTCCCACGCCTTCCTTGAGCCCAGGGGCTGTGCGGGGGGCTTCCTCTGGCTGGCACAGCCTTTACCCCCACCATGACTGCTCCCTCATCCCGGTTTTCCTTGGTCTAAGGGATGTGGAGGGGCCTGTGCTGACCTGTGGGCTGTGGGGCAGGGGCCACAGGGCCTGGTCGGGGGAGGCGCTGTGCCCGTGTGTAGCGTGTTGGGCTGCCCTCTCCCACCAAACTCGAGGGCCACCTGGAGCACAGTGGGGAGGCAGGGCCTCCTTTGGCCCTGGGGACCCCTGCACCCACATTCTTGGGAAAAACACCAAATAAACCCCTGAGGGCGGGGCCAGCACGGGGCGGTGGGGGGAGCCCTGGTTCCGTTGTCCTTTGGTGTGTCTGTGCACACGCACTCTCGTTGCTGTCTGACAGAGGAGGGGCCGAGGCTCGGAACGTTCTGGAACCTCCCCACCAGCAGCATTAGCACCCCGCCCCCTGGGCAGGCCAGAAGCCGGAGCACTGGACGCTCTGTGGCCTAAGGCAATGGCTCCAATCTGGGGGGCCGTCCAGGGTTAAGAGCCACCCCGGGGAGGACAGGGCCAGTATTTTAGCTCAGAACTGGGGGGACCTTGTCACTGATGGAGGTGTCTGGAGGTGGCGCATGTGTGGGGCTGCGGAAGCGGGTGGGCAGCAGGTGGGGGCCTGCCGGCTCTCTCCCAGGGTGTTGAGTGTGCGGAACAGGCGGCAGGCCTGGGGCCGAGAGCCCCTCCCTGGGAAACAGCAGTGCTCTGATCGGGCGCCTTTGGCATTTTTCTGAGACGCAAAGAATGTGTCTGGGGGGGCGTGGGGCTGGGCCGGGGGCCCGCCTTCCACAGGCACACAGTTTTGCTGCATAACTGGAAGGCAGTGGCTCTGCTGAGCCACATGGCCTTGGGGGCATGTAGGACAGGGCCTCCACGAGGGCCAGCCGTGGACAGCAGCCAGGGGTGGGGACCACCCTGGGACACTCGAGGGGGGCGGGGCCGGGGGTGAAGCCGACAGAGGCTGGGGAAGGGCGCCGCCTGGCGGGAGGGCCACGCGTGACCGGCTGCGGGCAAGGAGCCGGCCCTAGGTGGCTATCCTTCCGGGCTCTGGGGCCTGTGCTCCTGGGTGGAGAGTTCTGGAACCTATTCTCTTGCCTCCCCTCCCCCCCACTGCAGCCCAGAACAAAATCCATCCACATTCCAGTGGACCGATAAAGTGGCAGGAACAGGAAGTTCACAGGGTGGGGTGGAGCTGGCCAGCACGGCCCCTCCCCATGCCACATGGGGCTGGGGCGTGGACCGGCTTCCTGGGGCCACTGACACAGCTCCACCAGCGGGGGAATGGCCCAGGGTCCTGTCCCACTGCCCACTGGCTACACAAACGCTGCGCCTCGGTTTTCTCATCAGTGGGATGCGGTAGGCAGAGCCCCCCGTGGCCCGCCTGCACCGGGATGGAGCAGAGACAGGCCCGGCTTGCTGCAAATGTGGCTCTGGGTCCCAGCCCCTGGGACGTGGTCTTGGAGAGTCTCGCCAACCTGGTTCCTCCCCCAAGACTTTGGTCCTGACACAGGTGTCATTGGCTTTATTAGCGACGTGGGCTGTCTCCACAGACCTGGGCAGCTGCCCTAATCACCAGCCACTTTCGGAGACAAGACTGGTCACAGATGGGCCTCGGGGGAACTCGAGAAATGCAGGGCCCTGGCGTGAGCGACGTCCCTGGGTCTTTCTCTTGGATGCTGGCTGCCCAGACCCTGGGCCGAGCGACGTCCCCGCCCTTGGAGTCACCACCAGCTTTGTCTGCAGTGCGAACGAAGGCAAGCTGGGCAGTGTGACAGCCCGGGGGGTCCCCCAGGCCCCTGTCGCACACCAAGAGAACGTGTTATGTGTCCCCAGCCCTCCTCACTCTGGAAAGGGGTCCCGAGGAGGAGGAGGAAGTGGTTTTTCACCCGCTTCTCAGACATGCCCTACCCATGCTGACTGTCCTCCCGTCTCGGTGCCAATGCCATGCCAGTGGGCGGGGCCGCCGTCCCTCCGTCCCCTGCTTCTGGTCAAACACCTCATGATCCTTGAGCAAACAGCAGTGTCCTGGGGGGCCCTGTCTGAAGTGCCTGCTATGGGGGGCTTTATGACGGGGGTTTCACACACTGGCCAGCCCCCATGTCCTCGTCTGGGTGGGACAGCCCCGCCCGGGCCCGGCCCCTGGAGCCCCTTGGCTGGCTCACCTGGCACAGAGAAGCAGGGACAACTGAAGGAGGACGTTTGATCTCGGGATGGCTGGTGCTTTTGCCAAGAGCCCCCAGACGCCCCTGCCTGGCCGCAGCCCAAGCCCGCTTCTCTAAGAGCAGCCCCTTCGAGAAAGCCTCTGGGAAACACCTTTGACAAATGGCCTCACACAGGGGCCTGGAGGGCGGTGGGCCCAGCCTGGGCTCCTGCTTGGCCGCCAGCCTGGGTCCCGGGGCCATATGGCAGGTTCAGACAGTGTGCCGGTCCCGGCATTCCTGTGTGGTGGCCCCGGAACCCCTCGCCTCCACCAGCCAGAGCCCACCGGGGCTGTCAGAGTACTTGGAGGACGAGGGACGTGGGCTCCCACCCTGCCAACTTGGAGACGTGTGTCGGGGGCGAACCCACATGGAGCACCGGCAGACCTCCACCCCGCCCCCACCCCACCGCGGGAAGCGATGCTCCGCGGGGCCACGCACCCGGGCCTCGGGGTCCGGGAAGTGGGTGAGCCTGCGGTTATTCCTGTCCTGTCCGGCCGGGTGGACAGTGTTTTATAAGGCCAGCGTGGCCGTTGCCGTGTAAGCTCGTTTTGAGGAAATGTTTGCACACCGAGCACTTTCCCACAGCTGTGGGACAATGCGCCGGCCCTTGCCAGGGACCGCTGTTGCCACCCTCGTCTTTCCTGTCGCTGGAGGCGGCCTGGAGGCCCGCCAGGCCGCGTGCCAGGTCCTCCCCGTCCATCACGGTCAGGATACGAGTGATTAATGTGTGCCACCGAGGAGGCCGGGCCTGGTCGTCGGGAGCTGCCCACCACCCAGGGGCTGGCTGGTGGTCGGAACCCGGTCTGCGTGCAGGGGCCTAGGGCTGGGGGCCGACAGTGGGGGTGGGGTCGCATGTCTGGGCTGGGCTAGGCCATGGCTGTGTGAACCGGCCGGCCGGCCCTGCCCCCAGCTCTTTGAAGCGCCCGCCGTTTGCCGGCCGGTACACCTGGTGCAGACTCCGGCATTTCCAGTCCATGGGTCTGGATCCACTGGGCAGACCGCACTGCCCGTGTCCTGAGGCCGTGGGCCCTGCCTCCCGGGCCCGCTGTCCAGGCCGGCCTCCGTGGGAAGGTGCCTCGGGGCAGTTCCCTGAGCCCGGCTGAGCGCCCCAGCCCCCTGGAAGACCCGGCCTTCCTCTCGCAGTCTTCCTGCTCGCTTGCCCGCTCGAGGCCATTCAGAGGCCAAAGCTGCAGGCTGGCTGCAGAAGTGGCCAGGCCCTGTCCTGCTCCCTGGGGGCCCAGCCCTAGAAAGATGGGTGGGGACAGCACATGGCCACATTGGGGTGCTGGGGGACCATGGCCTCTGGTGGGAGGAGGAGGACCCTGAGGGTGAATGATTGCAGGGGCTAGGCTGAGGGAGAAGAAGGGGGGCCTGGGGTGTGTGCACATGTGTGTGTGTGCGCACATGTTTGTGTCTGGGGGGGCTACGGGGGGTGGGGCTGCTGCTCACTCAGTGAGCTCACGACCAGCTGGTGAGGCGTTGAGTGCATGTGTCTCCAGGTGGGTGAGTCCCTCACCTGCTCAGAACTGGAGAACTTTGAAGTGGGAGGGGCCTGCAGAGGCCTATGGTCGGCCGTGTCCCCTCCCCCACCCTGTGCTGGGAGGTGGGGAGCAGCCCAGGCCCCACAGCTGGGAGGGGACTGCTGGCTCCCACTTGGGGAGCAAGTCTGGGGGTCCCCGTGCGGGGCGTGTCAGTGCCCTGCTGTCCAGGCACCCGTGTGGTCGGGGTGCCAGCTCCGTCCTGGGCTGGGGGCCGTGGTGAGGATGGCAGGTGCAGCCCCCACCAGAGTGCTGCTTTGGGCAGCTCAGCGTCCCCCCTTGGCCCGCACTGGGGAGACGGGGTGCCCTTGGTTCCAGGTGACCCTGGCACCGTGGGAGGACCACCCTGGTAGCCTTCCCCATCAGGGCTGGGCCCTGGGCCTTTGCAGTGTTGTCCGAAATGTGTCCATGTTCGCACCTCCCGGACGCCGTGAGGGTGACCTTGTTCGCAGACAGGATCTGGTGAAGGGACTGAGAGAGGGGAGGAGAAGTTGGGGTCCCCCAGCAAGAGGGCTTCATGCTGTAGGTGGGGTCTGGACATGGGAAATGGAGGTGCGGGCGTTCCGGGGGCAGGTGAGCAGTACCTGGCCACAAACAGCGCAGGGACACGGGGGTGGTCTGCCTCCGGGGCTCGGAGTGGGAGAACTGAGCTTCCTGTTGGGGTAGCAGCTGAGATCCCCGCTCAGCTCTGGGAGGAAAAAGGCAAGACGTGCACATTGTTCTGCCACACGGTCTTTGTGGGGGAGACCAGTTACTCATTCACGAGCTCACATGCCCGTCTCCCTCTCTGCCTTCCTTCTCTCTCTCCGTGGAAACACCCCCCATCCATCCATCCGTCCACTTGTCCGTCTTTCCATCCCATCACCCCCTCCCTCTCCACCTTCCTCTTTGTCTTCTGTGGCAAGCACTGGGGACACAGTGTCACTGCCTCCACCATGGGGTGGCAGCCACAGACGTGAGGAAGTCACCGTAAAGGGACCAGCCCATGGGAATTGTGAGGGGCGCCAGGGAGGGAGATGCGGTGCCCACTGGGCACCTCACTGGGGTGGGGCCTCTCTGAGCCCAGCTGAGCTGGGGCAACCTGCTAGAGAGACTGGAGGAGAGTGATCTCGACAGAGAACAGAATGGGTGAGGCCTCTGAGGCAGCAAGGTCTTGGTGAGGCAAGGAGAGAAAGCCTGTGTGTGTGTGTGCGTGCATGTGTGTGCCAGGCAGGGGAGCGGAGGGGCTGTGAGGACCAGGCCCCACATCAGGGAGCCTCAGAGTCACACTCAGAGTCAGCCGGCTGCTCCGTGGGTGTGCGCAGGCCCTGTGCTGACCCCCTCCAGGGCTGTTCCGCAATCTTTGCTTTCTCAGAAGGTGACTAGGCAAGGGGACCTCAAGGTCAAGGTGGACACTTGGAGCCATTGGGTGCCAAACCAGTTTTATTTTGGCCCAGTCAGCTGAGGGGAGCACGTGGGCCTGAAATTAGGCAAGCGCGTGCTGCCGGCGGGTTCACACGCCTGGGGCCGAGTCCGTGCCGCCTCCAAGCCCTGTCTGCTATCGGCACGGGCTGTTCGGACCTTTGGAACATTCCTGCGCTTTGATTGACGCGGGCAGCACCGCTTCTGGAATTAGCATGTAAATTGGCCCCGCTCAGCAGCTCTGGCAGGAAGCACCTTCCCCAGGTGTCCGGGCAGGCTGGACGGAGGCCCCCGAGGGTGACTCGCAGTCCAGCCCCCGGCCCCCCCCCCCCCCCCGCTGTTCCTTCAAGGGCAGGAAGACACGCTCTGTTGAAAAGGCTCCAGGCTCCCTCCACAAATATGCACCTTGGGAAAGAATCTGTGTCCCCTCCGAGGTGGCCACGCACAGAGAGGGGGTCTTGGCCCTGGAGGGGGAGGTGTGAGCCGGGGCGTGGGAACCTCCCAGACAAATGGCTTGCTCGGGAAATTTTCCCACGGGCTCGCCTTCTAGAGCAAGGTTATCGGCAGAGAGACCAAGAGGCGTGCATTCCCCGGCCATCTCGTCCGGTCTGGTGTGGGCAGGGCGGGTATTTCACACACTTTGCAGCCCCAGGAGCTACAGGTCTGTTGAGTGTGTCGGGGGGGCCAGTTGATCATTGACTGTTTGCTACGTGTGGCATTCCAAATTCCGGCCCAAGGAGCTCAGTTGCCCGTGCTGATTCCGCCTGCCCACCAGGCCGTGGCGGGCTGCCCTCCTGCCACGGGCGTGGCGGGTTCCCCCGAGGCCGGTGACCGGGCCCTCAGCCCTCTTGGGTTCTGGCAGGAATTCGCCATCGTCCTTTTTGTGGGCCCCGCTGCCCCACAAACCCCCTGCCCCTGCGTCACCCCCGGGCCATGGTCCTCTGTCCCCGACGAGCCACACTCGGTCGGCTTCTGGTCACCCGACTCGGGCATGCGGTGCCCTGGATGACCACGGGCCTGGGCGTCCACGGTGGCTCCATCTCCAGGTCTCTGTCTTTCTGTTGCCTGGCATTTTCAATGTTCTCTTCCTGCAAAGGATCCCTGACCAAGAGCAGCTTTTGATTGGATCGGAAATCTCTCAAAAGGGACTTCTCAGGTTCAAGGGTCGGTGGCTCAGCTGGGGTGGGAGTTGGGGTGGGGGCACACTCCTAATTCGATGCTCATTTTTGTATTTGCTGGACTTTCTACTAAACATCCTTTCTTGTGGAATCCAAAGGAAATTATTGCAAGGCATTAAAGAAAGCCCCGACAGCGTGCACCCCCCTCCCCTCCACGAGTTCCGCCGGCCCTGCCTCCTGAAGACCAGCACTCGGTGTCCCACGTCCCATGGTCCCCACTCAGTGCCCCAGGGGTGGGGACGGGTTCCCCAGAGGCCCCGGCCCCACCTACTGCCTCCCTCCTCTGGGCAGCAGGGCCCCTGGGGGACACGTCCAGATGGCGCACTGCATCACTGCCCTTGAACTTAGAACTCTCTGAGGTTCCTCAGGATGGATGTCCCAACCCCTCCTCTGACCCTGGAAGCACCGCACAGCCCGGCCTCGCCCTGCGGCACTGCAGTCACTGCGCTGTGGTCTCCTTCCTATGGACAGGGGTCCCGAGTGTCCTTTCCCTTCTGTGTGTCACAGCCAGAGTCGCCTCTGAGTCCCGCTGTCCTCGCACACGTAGGGTGCGATGAAGGTGGGGGTGCAGAGAGGCCTTGGTGAGAGGGCAGGTGCGGGCTTCCCCTTCGACTGCTGGGTGACGGGCCAGCGGGGGCTGGGGCCTGGCCCCCTGGGCCTCTGTCCCCGCAGTTCTCGTGGGGGCTGTCTGCGTGCTCTTGGGGGTCTCCGAGAGGGTGGCCCTTGGCGAGGCAGTGGGTTCTTTCAGGGCCTCCGGCTGGGCAATCCTGTGGCCCCAGCAAAATCTTTGAGGTTTACTCGTGGCCTGTGGCCCCATGGGCACCGACAGCCCCTCCTACAGAAGCCCAGCTCTGGAAGTGCCACCTCCACTGAGAAGCCACCTGCCCGGGCGTACCAGCAACATCATTTCCTTTCGTTGGCCCTGAACTTTCGGTGGGAGCCAGAATGCCACACGGAGCAGGCCAGTGTCACGAGGGCCCTAAACGGGCTTCTCCACTGCGAAGGAGGGAGGCTGCCCGTCCTTCACTGTACTCCCACTCTGGGCAGGGACGGGCCGTGCGGAGCCTCCCCTCCGAGTGACCCTGGGGGAGGCCGTGACCCGCCCCACGTCTGACCGGCTGGGCTGTTCCAGAGAAACGGGAGTGCCCGCCGCTGGTGTTTGCTGAGCGCTTATCCCAGGGGCCCGGGCAAGAGTACTCTCTTCCGAAGGCTCGTTATCTTGTTCAATTAAACCAGCGTCCCTGAGGCCTCTGGGTCCCGGGGACGCCCGTCGCCCTGGCAGCGTCCTCAGCAGGACCCCAGAGGTGAAAACGTGCAAGTGACCAGGACAGGTATTCGGGGACCCAGTTCTTGTGTGTGGCCCTCTGCACGGCCCTGCAGAATGCCCCCACTTTGTGCCCTGAGGCTTGGGACAGAGGGGTGGCAAGGCCACCAGCCGAGTCCTGGGACCTGGACTCTCATGGGTGGCCCCAAGTCTGTGGTCTGTGTCACCTGGGCCCCCAGGTCCTTCCCGAGCAAGGGCATGCCTCGGCGGGCGCTCGTGGTTTCAGGGAGCGTGGGAAGACCGGGGTGGGGACCCTGTAGAGCCCCTAGGACCCCATCTAGCAGCTGGCCACGGTCCCCGGGGAAGAATTCTGCCGAGAGCGAGCTTTTTCCCCTTGAAGGGCTAAAAAACTCTCTCACCCACACATTCCTCCGAATCAGAGGTGTGCCAGGGGCGGGGGGTGGGGGTGGGGATGGCCGGGCTGCCTGACCGCCGGCCGCCAGCAGCCTGGCGCATGACCGTCCTGGAAGCTGCTGGCACCGACTGGGGCCGGGCGTTGGCAGCGGGCAGCGGTGCTGGCGGGGATGGCGGCCTTTCACCAGCACAGCTCTCAGCCATGTGACGCCGCGCCCCTCAGGGCGGGCAGGTGCAGCCCAGGGCGCCCGTGTCTGCCCGACTGGCCCGGCCCGGCCCGGCCCGGCCTCTGTGATCCCACTCCTTGTGGTTTTCCAGCCGAGGTGTGGGGTGGAGGAGGGGTGGCGCGAGGGAGGGATGCACGGGCTCCATCGAGTTCAGGAGACGGGGACCCAGAGGCCTTTCCATGACCGCCACCAGTTACCGGGGAAGTCGCTTCACAGTTTTCAGGCCCTGGGCAGGTCTGGTGGCCTTGTAGCTGCCCCGAGGGGGGGCAGGAGGGGCCGTTACTGCCCCCACTCCAGGCTTCGGGCTGTGTGACATCCCTGACGTCACACGGAGACTCGGTGATGCTGGGCCCCACCCCAGGGCTGCGGTCTGGGGTCCCGGCTGTGACCAGGGCTTCCCAGCCAAGGGGACCCCCTGGCTCACGTGCGTTGGTTCCTTTAGTGATGATGGGAGGGACAGGCCTGCCATGCACACCCTGTGTGGGTCCCGGTGTTCGGGTCCCAGGGTGGCCGTGACAAAGCCCCACACTGGGTGGCCTCACACAGCAGAAACCGGGTCTCTCCTGTCCTGGAGGTGGAGTGGAGACCGGGGTGTTCGGGGGCCGTGCTCCCTCCGTGCAATCGAGGGTTAGGGTCCTCCTGCCTCTTCCGCCTCTGGGGGTGGGGGCGCAGGCCTCGATTTTCCACTTCTCTTCTCTTCCATCTGCTCAGGACGCTGTCGCTGGGTCGAGCGCCCTCCAGGGCGATCCCAAGTCCTGCCTCAGCCACCTCTGCCCAGAGCTTTTTCCCAGGAAGGCCACGCGCCCGGGCTCCCGGGCTGGGGCTGGGGTGCGAATTCCAGGTCCACAGTCTAACTGCTCCCAGGAGTTTTACAAATTAGTGGAGCTTCCCACGGTCTTGAAAATAAGGAGAGCGCCTGCCCATGCCACCGGCCTTCCCCGGCCCCAAGGGGGAGCTGGATGGCGGAGACCTGCCCCGAGGATGGGCAGGCCCTTGCCAGAGTGCACAGCACCCCTTCTCCTCACCTGCCCGGGCCCCTGCTCTGGCCCAACCCGTCCATTTCACAGTCAGGTTCACCGAGGCAGAGCAGCGGACACGGCGGGGGCCTGACTCAGGGGTGGGCCCCTGCCAGGCCCCGGACACCTAGCACCTGGTCCCCCCCACCCCATGCACACTCCTGCTGGGCCTCACCTGAGCCAAGGGAAAGTCCGGGTGCAGCGGCTGAGGGCCCTTCTTATCACACGGCGCCACTGCGTATCCCCAGGGGTGTTCCTTGCTCCTCGTCCCCAAGGCTAATGGGTGTCAGGCTGGTGGCAACTCTGGGTGATGACAGGTGGGCCCATGTGCTTTGGGACATGTGGCCGTCCACACTTATTCTGGTGCCCCTGCTCCTTCCGTAGGACCTTGCCGGACTGCCTGTCCCAGGGCCTCTGACATGACAGGAAGGGGACACTCGGACATTTCATTCTAACTGGCACACGTGGCAAAGCTGTTGTCTCCCAGAGCAGGAGGGTTTGGGGGTTCTCAGCACCCCCGGGTGGCAGTGGCGTGGGGATAAGTGAGAAGCAGAGGAGGAGAGCAGCTTCCGGGGGCTCCTGGGGGCAGACAATTGGGGGTGGCTGTGGGGTCGGGCGGGAGCTCCGGGCTCCGCTCCGGCCCTCCGGGGTGCAGGCCCTGCTCAGACTAACGCCAGACCTGCTGGCCCTCGGGCGTCCCCTCATGC
Organism: Tonatia bakeri; assembly: GCA_004024845.1. NCBI lineage: Eukaryota > Metazoa > Chordata > Mammalia > Chiroptera > Phyllostomidae > Tonatia > Tonatia bakeri. The sequence goes on along the minus strand of PVIA01007179.1, from coordinate 58,074 downwards.
TGCAACTCTCCGAGTCCCCGAGCCCTTGCCACACGGGTGTCTGTGCTTGTGTGGGAGATGTGCGTGTGTGTACCACAGACACTCGGCACACGTGTGTGCATGTTCATACATGTTCACACACGTTTGTGTATGAGTTTATATGGGTGTGGTGTGCATGTGTGTGCAGGCATGTGAGTTTGTGTACTGGCACACATGTGCGTGTATGCTGCTCCCCTGAGAAAGTCTCTCAGATCACAACCCCCATGGTGGGTCACAGTTATGGTTGCCATGGTAACACTGGCCGTCACTTTTGAGTCAGCCCCCCTGGAAATCTGGTCCCATCCCTATGCTAGGTACCACCCTTCCCACTTTATTGATGAGGAAATCGAGGCTCGGGCGGCTAAGGGACTTGCCTGGTGAGGGCGCCTGCCAGGATTCGAACCCAGAACCTGCAGGTGCTTCCCCTCTGCGCCTGCCTCCTGTCTGGAAGGGAAGTCCCTGGTCCCACTGCCCTCCCCCCGCTGCACAGAGTCCTCACGGGAGACCTGTCTCCTGCAGAATGGACTCACTCCCCCGAGTTCTCCCCTGGCCCCGAGGCCTCCCAGGTGGGCCGGTGGGTCCGCGTGCCTGCTGGCTCCAGTGGCATCTCTTTCTCAGAACGCGACCTTGGTCAGGCCGGCCTCTTTAGTTTCCACACCCACCACGTGGGGCTCAGAGCCAATGACTTACACAAAGCGCCTACAGGGTGCCAGGCACACAGTGGGCGCTTTAATTCTGATCTCATTTGATCTGAACATGCTTCATCAGGGAGGCATGGGGAAACTGAGGCTCACATGTGCGCGTGGCCGCCCAGGTCGCACACCCCGTTGGAGTCGGGGCCAGTTTGGAATCAGGTTTATCTGACCCCCATCCACGCTGTGGCACTGCCTCCGGGTAGCCTGCCCTCCAGGCCGGCAAGCGCTGCCTCCCGTGCAGAGTCGGTCTGCGCCCCCGCATGCCCGTGCCGGGGTGCTGGGCCACCCATGGAGAGCACTATTCGGGGAGCCCAGGGCCCCGACCCCAAGTGACCTTGGGCCAGCGCCTTCCCCTCCTGGTGTGCACTTCCTTTGTGCCCTGCTCGGGGCTGGGCTGGGGCCAGGGAGACGGTGCCCGAGGGCTGGTCCCAGGCCGCTGTTTTCCCTGTTCTGCATGGAGGGTTTGCCCTCCTGCCCGCTCCCCACCCGCAGCCCGGCTGAGCCCGCCTGCCCTCGGTTCAGCTGACTCGCTGCCCTGCTCTGTGTCCTGCTGACATTCCGGAGCCCTCACCCTGCAGCTCGGCTCTCCAGGGTGACGGGGTGGCTGTCTGGACCGGAGCCGAGGCATCTGGGTCCCCGACAAGCATCCCTCACTCTCCTGGTGCCTCTCCACGGAGACAGCATGGCCCCGCATCTAGGGCCTCGGGAGCGCTGCCGGGTGTGTTTCTGGGTGCCCCTTGGCAGCTGTCCTCACTGTGTGGGGCGGGACATGGGCCAGAGCACCTGATCCTGCGCCATCTGCTCCTGCTGGCTCCGTGACCTGGGCAGGTCAAGTCCCCCACCTGTGAGAGGCACCGGGGGCACAGAGATGGTGGCTGCAGAGCCCTGGCGCCCACGGGCTCTTCCGTGTGGCCCGTCTGGACAGGCAGACGGGATGGATTTGTGGGGGGCAGAGAGGGCCCTGGGACTCTGAATTGCCACCAGTCGAAACCCCCAAAGTTCCCTGCAGTCTTCAAGGATGCTCCCCAGGCGGGCCTTCTGCACACCAACCTGGGCCAAGGTCAAGGTGGGGCCCCAGTGGGGATTTGAAACCTGGCTTTATGATCCCAGATTCAGCAAGCATGTCACCTGAGAGGTGAGGCAAGATTAGGGTCCCTGACTGCTTGCTGTGTGACCCAAGGCAAGTTACGCAACCCCTCAGCCCTGAACAGTGGGGAACGGGGGCGAATCTGGGTGCCCAGAGCTCAGGCTTTGCTCTGAGTCTGGTGCCGGTGGTAGTTCCACGGTCGTTCTAAAGTGGCCCCTGTACAAGGGTCCCCCAAAGACCGCTGCCCGCACCCTGTGGGCAGGGGCTTCCTCTTCTTCTGTCCAGGCCAGCTCCGCCCAGCAGAAATCCAGGATGGACCGTGGACGGGGTAACACAGTTTTAGTGGCCACGCTAAAATGGGAAGATGAAACAGGTGAAGAGCATTTTGAAAAACCCTCCCACGAGGACGTGCTCATTCATTTTAGAGAGGGGGAAGGAGCGGGAGAAGGGGGGGAGAGGCAAAAATTCGAGAGAAATACTGGTGGGTCCCCTCCCGTTCTCGCCCTGGCTGGGGAGTGAACCCACAACTTGTCAGTTTTCGAGACGACATTCCCACCCATGGAGCCACACTGGCCGGGTCCTGAAATGCATTTTAATAACTATTTAACCCAATCTACCGAAAATATGTCTTCTGTGTAATCAATATCAAAATTATTAAGGTATTTTATATTCTCCAAAATCCATCATCGTTTTACGTGGGTTCACACCTCACATCAGACACTGATGTTCCCAGTACCTTTTTTCCGCTTTACAATCCAAACCCACCGACGTGAACTAGACTTGGGGACACGCTGCGCTGGGTGCGTCGTCGGCCGCGGGCCGAGCACTCCACGGCCCCACATGCCAGGGCCGGTCCTGACGGCGTCTGTGTCCGTGTCCCCCTGCCTCCTGTCCAGGGACCCTGTCCTGGGGCCTGCGTGGCCCTGGTTCCCCTGAGGCACTCGTCTTGGGGACACCCAAGAGGCGGTGAGACGGGGCCAGCAGGCCTCACGGCAGGCAGGCCGGGGAGGGGTTGGCCCACTGCAGCTGAGCCGACCGTGGTGGTGTGTTGAGGGTGGCGCAGGCCTGGGTCCAGGTCAGGCCCTTTGGTCGGCCCAGAGGGCTCTGTGTCTCTGTCTTGTACCAGCGACAGTGCCCACGGCTTGGGAACCGAGGGCCTTCCCCGGGGGGGTGTGGCGGCACTGAGGTGGTGGCTGGCGTGCCGACAGCGCCCAGTGGCAGCCTCCCGGGCAGAGCCGTCTGGAATCGCCTTTGGCTGTCCCCTGCCACAGGGCCCTGGGACCGCCCCGCCCCCCCGCCCCCGGGACGCCTGTGGGTCCAGGGTCTGCATCCCATAGGGGCCCTGGCCAGGCAAGGGCTTGCTCCCCCCGACTGACCCTCATCCTCCTGGTGGCGCCCTGGGAAGCAGTGCTACACGACACCCACCTTGGGGCGTCAGTACCGGGGCGAGGAGAGGTTGCCTGGCCTGCCCAGACCGGGAGCTCCGGCCCAGCCTGGCCGGCTCGCCGCCTCCTGAGGACTGCAGGCAAAATCCCTGTTCGGCCCTGGCCCCTCAGCCTCTGGTCTGGCCTCGGTTTCCCCAACCATGCTGTGAGTGGCTGGCTAAGTGACTTCTGGTTTCTGTGGCACTCTTTTCTCTTTATTTTCTAAGTGATTTTGTTTGGGCAATGGGGCCGAGGGGTGGTGTGCGTGGTGCGGGGGTGGGGGGAGCCGCATTGCGTAGTCCCCATGGGTGCAGAGGCCCTGCCAGGAAGCTGCCCTGCCGGACCCCGATGCTGGGAGAAGCCCGCTCTGCGTCTTGGCACTCAGGCCTCACAGCTGCCGGGGGCTGGCCGTGCTCAGGCCCCGGGCTGGCACGGGCGGCTGGGCCGACCGGGGAGGGCGGGTGGGGCGGGGGTGTGCTGAGGCGCCCCACATCCATCACTGCCAGCCGCTCTCGTGGGCCCTGCCAAGTCGTGGTGGAAACGGGCCCAGGTGCCAATGTGCTTGGTAACTCGACTGCTATTTGAAAAATCAGATGGTGTCAAGAAAACCCAACCTCTGCCTTCATATCGGGAACCTGGAGCCGGGCGGGTGGCGGCCTGCGCTGGGCTGTTTGTATAGGGTGGTCAGCGGGGAGGCGCCGGGATGGGGGAGATTACAACCGAGAATATGAACCCGCCCAGCACTGGGTGTGTGTTGTGGGGGGAGAGGCGGAGAGCCCGTCGGGGCAGAACGCTCAGCTGGGCCTGCCCCCGCCAGCTGCCCACACCAGGCACCTACTATGCGCCGGGCTGATGTGCCAAGTCCAGGGGCTTGCAGATTCTAGGGCGCCGTCTCCAGGGGGCGCAGTGCCTGGGCTTGTAAAGATGTTTTCTATTAAGATCAGAATAAACAAAAATAAACTTTCTCACTGGGGAAAGTGCTTCAGTATGTGTGCTGGGTTGACCAGTGTCCTGGCCAAGCTCTGTGTCCCCCTGGCGCCTCGGAACTCGACATTATTGGGAAGGTCTTCACAGATGGGCTTGGTGAACAGGAGGTCGCGGGGTGTACGGCAGTGGGGGTGATCCAGTGGCTGGCGCCTTTCTCAGAAGTTCAGGGACAGACAGAGGCAGAGCCTGAGGGACTCGGACACCAGCCCGGGGCGCCCGGAGCCCCTGGAAGCCGGAGGAGGCAGGCAGGACCCTCTGCAGAGCCACCTCCGGGGGGAGCGCAGCCCTGCCACACCTTAGCGGCTGGCCCCTAGGCTGGTAGAGAATCAGTTTCCGGTTTGGGGTGACTCATCATGGTGGCCCCAGCAAAGCAACACAGCATCAAATATTAATTTGCCTTTGTTCCAATTCGATCACTGGTATAAAGGACTGTTGCTCTTGTTTTATGAAAGGGGAAACCTCTAAAGCAAAAGTCCCCGGGGCTCATGAAAGTCTCAACTCAAGGTGAGAAGACTTGGCCCTTCTCCTTGGAACATACCCCCTGGCCTGGGGGCGGTGCTGGGCGGCGCGGGCGGGGGGACCCTGGATGAATGGACCTCAGCATCCACGGGGGGGGGGGGTGCGGCTCAGGGGGAGGGACGGGGCCCTGGTGTGAGAACCTGGGGCTCTGCCCTGACTCGGCGTTTCCTGGCTGTGTGACTTCGGAAGGGGCGAGAGCTCGCTACGCCTGTTTCCTTCTCTGCCGGCACCCACTTGCGAGGGTGCTCCCGAGGCGTCCACCAGAAGGGTCAGTGAGTGTGATCCGGAAGGGCAGCTTCAGAGCACCCTGTCTCCGTGCCTGCCACCAGCCCGTGGCCCAGGGCTCGGGGCTCTGAGCCCGACAGAGGTGGGGGGTGGGGGGATGGGGGCGGCTTCAACAAGGACGTTGTTACCTGGGGAATTTCCAGGTTTGGAAAGAGCCAGCCCTCCTTTCTCAGTGAGGGTCCGACACCCGCCCTTCTCCACCCTCCGCCCAGCATGGGTTCCCTGTCCCTGGAGGCCCTTGTCCTCCTGGTTGGCTTGGGGCCACGCTGGTCCTGAAGTGAGCCCGTCACCACCTGCTGCCGGCACCAGAAGTCCCTTCCTCTGGGGGGGGCCGTGCGTCCAGGCCGGGCCCTGCGTGAAGCCGATGGGCCGGCCGTCGATGAGGGCCTCAGCAGACCACAGGGCAGAGGGATGTGTAGCCCAGCCGGGCCGCCGAGGGAGCTGGATGGCGCCCCCGCAGTGTCCCAGCCACCGAGGGGTGACTCAGAGCAGCTCCCAGGCTGGAATCTCTGGGCACCTTGCCACCTTCAATGGGAGATGGCCCCCACGGGTGCGCCTGCCGCATGCCGGGCCTGTGCCGGGCCTGTGCCGGGTCACTGTGCACAGGGCATCACCGTGACATAGCCTGGGGGGACAGGTCTGGGTCCTCGCCCCGCAGAGGAGGGCACCGAGGCTCAGAGGGCCTGGCCAGGGCGAGAGTCCAGGCAGGACTCTCTGTGAGAGAGCCGGGCTGCCCACTCCCCCAGGGACACAGACCTGCTGGGAGAGCTGCGAGCCGCAGGCCTGGCAGGGACGTGGGCCGTTCTGCCTCTAGGTGGGGCCTTCTGCACGTGCTGGGCCTGAAGCACTGCACCCAGGGCGAGACAGGCAGGGGCTGAAGTGCTTCCAGAACTTTCAGTCAGAATTGCGGTGGGTGCAAGGGTACCTCAGCGAGCTGCCCCCCAACCTTGGCCCCTTCCCACAGCACCCCCGGCAGTGCTGCAGGTTACAGTCGGACACCCAGAGTCTCCTCTGCCCTCTCCAGGGGCTCCGGTTCCCCTGGACAGGCCCCAGGTGGTTTGGGAGTCCCCTCCTTCCCTTCTCGAGACCCCAGCCTCCGGGTGGGGGGACTCTGGGCTCCACACCGCTGGGGCCTGAGGGTGGCTCTTGGGGGCAACCGTGGGGGTGTGTCTGGGCAGCCACATGTCCTGGTCTGGGAGGCAACCTTGGGCCAGATGGCACTGTGGGCTCCCGAGTGCAGGGCCCGGCTCAGGCTCTGGTGCCCTCCCGTCCTCATTCCTCCTCATGTTTGGGGGTCTTTTCTGTTCTCAGGGTGCTTGTAGGAGGGGTGAGTGTTGACCAGTGAGACCCGGTTCCCTCCTGAGTCTGCTCCTCAGCGTGTGAGCTGGGGCAGGGCAGAACCTCCTGGGGAGGGCTCTGCGGTCCCCGACGTCTCCCCAGGACAGCCTCGGGGGTCTTGGCTGTGGAAGCTGGAGATGCCAGTGACTTCCCTTCTCTGGTTTCAGTCTGCTCACATGTCTGATGGGGAGGACGCAGGGCCCACGGGACAGCTGGCCACGGGGACACTGCCCATTAGCCATCAGTCTCTGCGTTGGCTACACAGAGTGAGCACTTCCCTTCCTCCAACTTCATCACCTTCGGGGATGAGGATGGCGATTTCTGGTGGGGAGGTCGCTGAGCTACAGTTTCCACGTGGAAAAGTTGCCCGTTTCACAGCTGAAGGCCCTTTTGATAAAGGGGTGCAGTTGCGTGGCCACCGCCACAGCCGGGGCGCAGCACTGTCCGTCGTCCCCTAAGGCCCTTCCCACCCCAGCCCCTGGCAACCACGGGTCTGCCCCTTGTGCAGAACGCCACGCAAGCTCTGAAACCACGCACGTGCGGCCCTTTGGGGCTGGCCCCCTCCCCCGGCACGGTGCGCGGGCTGTCCGCCGGAGTCTGCAGTTCGTCCTGTCTGATGGCCGAGCGCACGAGTGGGCGTGGATGCCGGGCTGCACGGACAAGCCGCAGTTCTCCCCGGTCTCCCAGGCAACGGGCACCCGCAGCGTCGTCGCTTGTGGCAGCTGCGCAGAAAGCCGCTGCCTGAGCCCCTGGGTGCAGGTCTGGGTGCGGACGTGTTTGGTGGGTGCACGCCGAGCGTGGGGTGGCGGCGTCCACGTGCAGTGAGTGTTTGACCTCACTGCCAACCTCCTTTCCCACGGGGGGGCACCGTTTGGGTTCCCACCAGCACGGTGTGAGAGTTCCGTCTGCCCTGGGTATTTGTCAGCACTCGGTATTGTCTGTTTAAAGTGTTAGCCATTTCAGTACGTGTCTGGTGCTAACAGTGCCGAGCGTCCCTTCAATCGCCATGCGCCTGTTTCTCCGCCCCCCAGTTTTCTCTTGGGGGACGAGGAGTGGATCTGCTACCTCTTACCGCATAACACACTTCCCTAAAGAGGAACAGCTGAGGTCAACAGGGCACTCTCACCACCTCACCAACAGGGCACACTTGCCACCTCATCAACAGGGCACACTCGCCACCTCACTACCTCTGTGGGCCAGGAGTTGGGGAGTGGCCTCTCCAGGTGGTGCTGGCTCAGGGGTTCAAAGGTTGCCGTTGAAGCCCGAGGCCCAGGCTGCATCGCCTGAAGTCTCCGCTGGGGCTGAACTGATGCACTACGGAGACGGCCCCAGGTGTGTGTGTAGGTGCTGGCTGTGGGCAGGAGGCCTCCGTTCTTCACCACCTGCCTCTCCCTCCCCAGGGCTGTCCGAGTGTCCTCACGACACGGTGGCTGGCTTCGCCCACGGTGGGTGACCCCGGAGGAAGCCTTGGTGTCTTTAATCACACATTGTCAGTTCTGCTACACCCCACTGGTTCACAGGTCGGCCCTGTGCAGAGTTTGGGGCTGCGCAGGGCTGAGTACCAGGAGGTGAGCTTGCAGGGGGGTTTCCTTCGAAACAGGCTGCAAGGCAGGATGGGCATCCCAGTGGGGCCTGCGTTGGGCAAGGGGGTGAGTTTGGAAGGAGGGGTAGCAGCCCCACGTATGTGAGTGGATGGCCACGTGGGGGAGGGAGCTCAGAGGCCAAGTGGTGAGGTTCGGGCTTGATCCCATGGGCTCGGGGCAGACAGAGGGGCAAAGGGCTGTCCCCTCCTGGCTTCACCGGTCGGGGACGTGGTGCCACTGAGCGGCTGTGTGGGGGGCCTTGGGGAAGTGCCTCCCCTCCCTGCGCCTCAGTTTTCTCCTCCGAGGAGTGGAGACACGGGTGCCACCCCAGGGCGCCCGAGGGCCAAGTGCGGTGATGGGCATTAGCACGCCTCTTGGGCCCTGGTGGAACGGAAGGTGCCGGGGTCGCTGTTGAAGGGTTGGAGACAGTGTGTGTGTGTGAGTGTGCTCACATGTGGTGTTTGGGGAAGATTAGTGGGGCAAGTTCGTGCAGAGAGGGCTGCCGGGGAAAGACCCGCCAGCAGGAGCCCAGGTCCCTGCAGTTGTGCGAAGGAAGGAGAGTTGGATGTGCTGGCATGCCTGGGGACCATGCGGAAGCCACTCCGTGAGGTCAGCCCCTGCTTACGTGTGGCTGTCTGGCATGGTGTCTCTCCCCAAACCCTCGGAAGGATGAGGGACCGGGTCTCAGCAGGACCCAAATGCTCCCATGAGCCTGGCCACCCCTCCGCCGGGACCGGTAGGTCCAAGCTGTTGTGCCCATCCGGCTCGTCCTACAAAGAGGTGGGCAGGACCCGGGGCCTGTGCTCTGCCCTTCCCGCTCCTGCCCGCTCTCCATGCCTCCTGCTCCTCAGTGTGGCTTTGCGGGTGCAGCGGCGCCCCGACTCTGCAGCCCCTGTGACCCCCTGGCCCTCTTCAGTCCCCAGGAGCTTCGCTGGGTGTGGGGCCAACGCCTCTCAGGGAGACCCATGCGCCAGGCCCAGACAGAACCCGGGCCTTTGCTCACCAGGAAGTACTTAGCGCCGGAGAGGTGGGCTGCCCTTGGAGGGTTAATCCCTGGCCCCTCCTGCTCCTGAAACAAATCTGTGTGCACGTGAGGAAAAGAGAGAGATTTTAGGAGCCGGAAGTGCCCGGGCCACACAGACTTCCCATTGTGACCCAGGGGCTCATGTCCCGACGGGTAGGAAGCCCCCCACCCCCACGTTACTCAACGTGGCTTGGCTGGGGAGCCCCATTGTCCCGCACACGCGGCCGCAGACCAGCGCATCGGCCCGAACTACTCAGAAACATTAGCCGCGTCCTCCAGGCTCAACCTGGTCGACGTGTGATTTTGGATTACCTGGTGCGAACTGTTGGAAACGAGGTGGGGGCCCCGAGGGAGACAGGGGAGTGAAGCTCCTCTTGGTGGGCGCCCTCCCGGTGACGGCCCGGTTCCCACGCAGCAAGGGCCACTCGGGGCTTGCGCAGGGTCTGTGCTTTCTGCAGTTGCGATTGCTCCCCAGCCGGCCGTGCCGTCACCCCTCGGCATAGGTACCTTCTGGGAAAGGTGTTGATGGGCAACGTCATGACTGGCCCTCGGGGTCTGGGGTCCCAAGACCGCGACAAGCCGGGGTCTGAGGCCATGGGCCCCGCAAGGAAAGGAGCTTCTTCCAGGAGCAGCGGCGTAACTCACGGGAAGCAGCCACTCTTGGGTCACGGGGTCACGGTGTCGAGCAGTGGGGAAGGTGCTCCAGGCTCCATCAAGGTCACCCAGGAGCAGGAAGGGCATGGTGGAGGAGTCATTTAGGGGGAAAAGGAAAAGTGAACACTGACTTCCCCTCTGGAGAGTCTGGCAGAGCCGAAGCCAGCAGTCCTGGGAAAGAGCTTGCAGACAGACCTGCACGTGGACTCCGGCCCCAGCTCTGGGGATGTGACGCGAGTTCTTTCACTTCTTTGCACTGGAGTTTGTTACAAATAACTGCCTTGTGGGAATGAACGCAAAACCACGTGCACATGGCCCAGCGAGGACCCCGGACTTCCCTGCTGCTCTGGAATCCAGGGCCCGGTGACGTCATTGTTGCTGAAGGGGAGGTAAGTGGGAGTGTGCTAGGATTCCCCCAGTAAGCTTCTGCTTTCCTGACACGAGCACCGCTGCCCCTCCTGGTGTTCTTCTTCCTGGAGTTTGGGGTGAGGGCTGCAGGTGCAGCAGCCTTCTTGGGCCATGAGGCTAAAACTGCATGGTCAAGGTATTTGGGTCAGATGCATTTAGACCAGGATGGCAGCTGCCCCAGCCCTTGTCAGTGAAGAAAATGAGCCCCATGGGTAAGCCTCTCTAGAGAGTTTCAGACACCCCTTAATGGATTATTACAGTGTTTGGCATGTAGTAGATGCTCAATTAAAGCTAAAAAGTACTCTCACTCTTTTCCAGGCTTCTGAGGCCCAGAGAGAGGGAGTTACTTGCTCAGTAAGGGTGGTAACTGGGTCTCAGATGCAGCTCCCCGGGTGCTCAGGCTGGCACCCTTTCACAGCTCCCTGGCCCGAGACAGGGATGGGATCCGTGTGCAGGGTCCTGGGACCTGGAGCGTATGAGCAGGGGTTCAGGTACCCTTCAACTCATTCCTTCGGAAAGTGTCACTGGGAGGTAATCATATTGTAGCACCGACCCACTGCCCCGGGGGCACACGGGGTTGGGTTCCTGCGAGCCCTGGGTCACATCGACCCATCCATAGCCCCGTTTCGTGCGTGTTTCTGTTTAAAGGCACCTGATCTAATGTGTGTTCCGACACATCCACATGGAACCCACAGCCAGCAGCTCTGTCACCCATGCCTGAGTGAGTCTCAGCTCATGCCCGTTGTCCCTGGGAGGCACACCACGCAGTGTGCCCGGGCCTGCTTCAAACGCCAGAGTCACCTCCGTGGTGCTCAAAAATGCAAAACTAGGCCATGAGGAGGACCCCTGTTCACAACGTGGGCTGGACCAGCGGCTGTGGCCTCCTTCAGCTTCCCGGGGGGCCCGCGCCCGGAGACTCCCTGCCCCGAGCCCGTCGGTGAGCAGCCACAGACCGGCTGCGGGTATTGATTTAGGTTCCACGTGTGTTTTCATGAGCAGGCGACATCGCAAATGTGGAATGCACGAATAACAGGGACGGACTGTCCGCAGGCCAGGGGACCTCTGCAGCGAAAAAAACAGGGTGCTCGGAGACCGGCCCGACAGGGCAGTCCGTGCAGGCCTCTCTGGGAAGGTGACGTTCAAGCCGAAACCTGAAGGTACGGAGCAAACGGCCACGCAAACCCTGCAAGGCTCAGCAGGGGGTCGTCTCAAAGTCAAGTTCAGAGCAGTCACCATTTCCACCAGCAGGACCTCGGGGTGGTGGGGTTTATCTCTGCCCTTTATTTTGAGCTTGCCAGGAGGCCGGTCTTTCTCATTTTCTTCCTTCCTCTTCTGCTACTTTGGAACTTACATTTTCAATTTCTATTCTTTTAGTTGTGACCCTAAAGACTTTCACCAGATGTAGTTAACATTTAAACGTCTACGTCAGTATTCTATATTCCTTCCCAATGGTACACGACCTTGGCACATGTCAGCGTTCTTCTGACTTACCAGCGATTGTGTTACTATTTCATTTCCAATTTTAACGTTCGAGTGAGCCCTGACTTTTCCTGTTTTATGTAGGCGGTGTCTGTTAGATTCACCCAGCGATTCCCCACGCCTCGGCCCATGGTTTTTCTTTCTTGCGTTTCTTACCTGCCTCCTGTAATTATGTCTCTTCGGCCCGAAACACATCCTTAGGGTTGTCGTGGCTGGTAAGTCTGGGAGGGCAGATATCCTTGCCGCTTGTCTAAAAGTAATAAATTGATCTACCTTTTCTTGTGTGGTCTGTGCTTTCTGGGTTAAGATGAAAGTGTTTTTCTGTGTTGTCCTCTAAGAGTCACGTAGTTTCGCCTTTCACAGTTGCGGTTAAACCGCCTGGACTGGAGTCTTGTATAAAGCATGAGGTGGGGGTTGTGCTGGTCCCCAGTGTTCTCCACCGAATAGTTAGGGCTCGGCATGTTTCAGGCGCTGGGTGGGTTACAGATTCCACCAGATCTGCGTCGGTCACCTGTGCCTCACGACCGAGGGCCACACACGCAGTGGCCTCAAGCAATGCCTGTCCATCCGCCCGCCATTCCTTAGTGCAGGATCTGGGTAGGCTCGGCGAGTTCAAGGCTCAGGTTCTCACTGAGAAGCTCAGGGGAGGTACCGACTCCCAGCTTGTGGGGTGCTGTCGGAGCTCAGTTCTCTGCAGCTGTAGTGCTGAGGTCCCCATTTCCCCGCTGGCTGTGGGCGGCGGCCCTCGGGCTCTCGGTTCCCGGAGACCATCCCTGGGTCCCACCAGGGGGCCCTTCCTCTCAGGACGTGGTGCTCACTTCCTCGAAGGCGATGGGAGACCCTTGCCCCTCGGCTGGGATGGAGTCTCGTGTGACCAACCCTACTGATGGGAGGGACTGTCCCCCGACCCCCGGCGCCAGGCATGGGCGTGGGACTTGCTCTGGCCAAGGATGCGTGAGCAGAGGGGGCCTGTCGCCCCTGAGGGGAGCGGGAGCAGCTGTGTGGGGCTTGTCACATGACCCAGCCCCCTCCGCCTCTGCACCCGGGGGTGATGACGGGGTTGCGTCTTCTCCGGTCTCGCTGCATTTAACGTGCTTTCTCGCCTTTCCGTCCCAGCTACGGCCTTCAGCACAAAGGATACATTTGACTGCACCACAGTCAGAACTCGAGTTAATCAAAGACACCGTGAAAAGCGTGAAAAGCCGTGGCCGGTGGCTCAGCTGGTTGGAGTGTCGGCTGTCCGGGACACCAGAAGGTTGCGGGTTCGATCCCCGGTCAGGGCACACACCTAGGTTGCAGGCCCGCTCCCTGGCTGGGGTGCGTCCGGGAGGCCCCTGATCGGTGTTCCTCTCGCCCTCCCCCCTTCCTCTCTCTCTCAAATCGATCCGAGTATCCTCAGGTGAGAACCGGAGGAAAAGGCAGGGAAAGGCGAACCGCCGCGCTGAGAGGGGGACGGCCACGCTGAGAGGGGGACGGCCTCGCCGAGAACTGACAGAGAGTCCGTTGAAGAAAGGGAGAGTTCCGTGTAGGTTTCGTTATTGAGCCAACAGACCAGCAGACGACTGCTTTTGGAAAGGTAGTTGGTTACTCCCAGGTCCCCAGGAGAGGGGCCACCATACATCCGGGGGGAACTGGGGGTGGGGGGGCAGCACGGGGCAGTGGGGAGACAGGAGGCCTTGCCGTGGTCTCGGTGGGAAGGAGCAGAGGCGGGGCGAGCAGACTGCGGACCGGCCAGCATGAGTGGTTCAGTTGTTATAAGGATGGCTTGGGTCCGAGGGGCGTGCCGGTGGGTGAGCCGTTTTCTCGGCCCCCGTGGCACCATCATCGGTCTGGGATGCTGGAAGAAGGGACTTCAGTTTCACGTTCCAGAAACACCAATGCGTGCGAGATCTGGAAGCGTGCAGGCCTGCGGGGCGGGAGTCTTTTTCGGTGGAGCTGGGCTGTGCTGGGGCTGGAGACGCAGTGTTCCTGGAGGGGGGCACCAGGGCCACGAGCCTTCCCAGCAGAGGAACCAGGGTGCCTGTCAGCACCGGGGTCTCCGTGTCTCAGTTTCCCCAGCACCCAGCGCCCGTCTTGGCAGAGGGCACGACACGCTGACTGCTCTCTGCCCCAGCCCTTCCGCAGCTTCTGCTTTGTTTTTTGTGACAGCAGCCTGTCTTGCTTGCATGCATGTGCTTGTGTGTGCACACACGCACACACGCATAGGAACGATTTTCAGGAAGACTCCAAGCTTCTGAGACCCTGGGTCTTGGCACAGTTGGAGCTGGTGGTTTCGCAAACCCGGCCTTGGGGAAACGTGGCTTCCTTTAGTTCGGCCTCTCTACACTGGGGCACGGAACCCCTCTCCTCACCGAGCGCTTCTGGGGGCCAGGAGCTGCGTGGCCCCCGGGATTTGGTGGGAGCTCATGGTCCGGAAACACCGGATGTTCATGCTGTCATGGAAGCAACACCCCAATCCAACCAGCCATCCAGAAGCGAGGGTGATAGGACAGCTGGACGCGAGAGGACTCGGCTTTGCGCAGCAGTCCTGTCTGCAGGCCGGCGAGGCCCCCGGGGCCTCGTGGCGTTGGAGCAGTGGTGCCCCTGCAAACCACTCTCAGCCTTGGCCTCCCGTGCAGAACACGGGGAGGGACTGAGCCGAGGCCCAGAGCGCAGCGGGGACACCTTAATGGAGACCCCGGGCTTCCGTGGACCCGGCCAGCAGCTTGAATGGGGCCCCTGGGGCTTGTTCTGATGCTGCCTCCTTGGCGGGGCTGGTTCTGGGCGGGGACTGGCTGCGCCTCTGTCCCCCCCCCCCCCCCCCCGCCTCGGGCCTCGCCTGCGGAAAGTGTCCATCCGGGAGCGCGTGCATGTCACTGCTTCCTCGGCTGGACGTTTGGGCGCGAGGAGACCCCCAGCTCTTTGTGTGTCTGGATTTCACCCAGGTCCCCAGTCTATCCTCAGTGACCCAGGGCAGGAGCCTCCGCCTGCTCAGCCCCAGGGACTCGGGTCATCTTCCCCATCTTCCTCACGGGTTGCACTCTGGCGGGTGCTTTCGGAGGAAGAACACCCAGGAGAAGCGGGAGAGAGGGGTGGGGGGGCAGGAGGGAAGCGGGAAAAGGCCAAGAAGAGGTGTGACTTCAGGCCCCAAGTTCACTGCTGTCCGGAGGGGAACTCTGGGGGCCGAGGTTGGCCTTCCCCTCGTCCTGCCTCCTGGCAAGTGATCTCGTCACACCTCTGCCCTGCCCGCCCCATGGGGTCGGTCTTCGGCAAAGGGGTGGGTGGGGGGGGATGAAAGCCCCGGGCACTGGCCTCTGCGTGTCGGGGAGGCTGCCGCAGCTGAGAATACCCCCCAGGAAGCTGCGTTGGGAGCACAGGGACGTGGGTGCTGGAGGTGGGGCACAGGGACAGGCGGAGGGGTCCCAGGCGTGTGGGCAGAACCCTGATGGCACCCGTACCCGCCACCGCTGCCAGTGCTGGTGACTTGGGGCGTTTCCTTCCATGAACGGGGAGCACCTGGCGCCCACCCACGGAGACCGTGGGTGCTGAGCCAGCGGCCACCTGCTGTGCTTCGCTGCTACTTAGTCACTTTTCCTTGTGGGTGACAGCCCTCTGTCCACCTACGGCCCCTGCACCTGCACCACGGAGGCCTTCCTCAGAGGGCAGCCCTGGGAGCAGCCTTGACCTTGTCCAGGGCAGGAGGGTCATTCGCTGCCTTTCCTGAAGGGCTTGCTTACCTTGGCCTCTCGGAGTCCTGGGGCCTGGGGACATCTGAGCAGGAAGAGGGGGCACCGTGACCCTGAGTTTCCTTGCCTGATGTCACGTGATGGGGCGTGGTTGACTTCCTGAGCTCAGCAAACAGATTTATCCGGGGCCACTGCGTCCCCACCTGCAGGGTCAGAGGCTGGGAGCTGGGCTCTGCCGTGCGTGCACCCGGTGCCGCGGTGCCCCCAGGACGCCCACCGGAGACCCCCTCGCGCAGGTGAGTGCGACGCTGCCTGGGACTCAGCCTCTTCCTCCCCCGCAGCTCACCCCTGCTTTCCCAGGGACCGTCCCTCTGCGGGCTGGTGGTGTCTCCTGGGAGGGAACTGGTGAACCTGCGGAGGGGTCTCCACAACGTTCCGGAAGCCCCAGCAGCAGCCGTGTCCTCGCCAAAGCCCCTGCGATGATGGATGCCACGCCAGGACTCCACCATCTGAGTCCTCCTTCATGTGTGAAGTGGTCTTCTACCCTCTGGGTCTGGCGGGGAAATCCATGTTTCCCGAGAGTGTCGTTCTGTCCTTGCGCTGGACCCCTGGGCCAGGTCCACAGTCGGTGGCCCTTGGTGTCCAGCTGCCCCCCAGAGAGCAGACGGGGCCCAGCAGCTCCCTAGGGGCCTCCGGCTGAGAGCGGCGCTGAGCCCAGAGGCTGCGGGGTGCTTGGCGCCAGTCTGGGGTTCACTGGGATTGTCCTCACAAAAGCCACGGGGAGCGTGTGGTCTGGCTCCGTGGCTGCCCGAAGGTGTGCTCGCTGCCGAAGCCTTTGCACTTATCCCTCAGAGCCCTCCGGACAGGCTGGTGGGAGTGTGTTGTCAGTTTGTGGGCGGAAGGGCCCTGAACCGCCTTCAGGCAGCCCACGGCCCTGGGGGCCCCCAAGCTCTCTCTCTGGCTCGGGGCCTGGGGGTCGGACCACTTCCCCACTGAGAAGGTGGTCAGACCCCCAGGACCTGGCCTCCAGACATCCCGCTCCTCCTGGGGGGCCCCTCTGCATTCAGGGGCCACAGGGCTGAGGCTGGACGAGGGGCCCAGCCCGTGTCTTCACCCACGTAGAGCTTGGCTCTGAACTTGGTGGCAGACCGAGTCTGTGGAGGTGTGTGCGCACGCGTGCATGTGCACATGCGTGTGCTCACGTGTGTGTGCGTGCCGGGCAGAGAAGGCGGGGCAGGCACATCTCAGGACCTCCTCTTTGGGGGAGCGGAGGGGCTGCAGATTCTCGCCCAGACTCGGTGCCACTCCTGGGACAGCACCTGCCCCCAGTCCTCTCCACGACCTCCAGGCAGACACCTGTCTTGGGCCTCCCTCTCCGGCAGGGAGTCCATGGCCCCGAGGGGTTCGGCCGCTTGCCCAAGGTCTCTCAGTGCGTCTGCAGGGGGCCCTGGTTGAGGACGAGGGTCACTATGAAGGATGTGAAGGGACCCCAGAGGACTGCCTTGTCCAGCTTCAGCCAGGGGTCTGCTGGCGTGGGCAGGCGGGAAGGAGGCGCTGGGACCCTCACTCTGCTTTGTCGCAGACCCTGTGCTCATGGAGTCACGTCCGGGGCCTCCCTGGGCCCGAGGGCCTGTCCTCATCCTCCCCCCACCCTCTCCCCTTTTGCATTTGCACAGCTTTCTGCCTGCATCCCCTCCGAGGCCCCAGCTCCCTGTGCCTCCCTGCCCCCACCCCACCCGGGGCCTGCTGCTGCTGCTGCTGGGGCTGCAAGGACCGCAGCCGCTGGACAGCGCCGGCCTCCCGAGTGATAGCTAATTGGGGAGAGAAAGGGCCCAATTGTCTCGCGGGGCCGGAAGAGCGGGCGTGGGCGGCTGAAAGAGCCGGAGAAGGTGGCCAGCTTCGCCCAGCAGCTGCCGCCGGAGACGTTAGCAGATTACGTCAGTGCCGGCGCTTGGGGGGGAGCGGGCGGAGGGGGGCTGCAGCCACCCGCCCTGGGCCTCCCCACAATGCGGCCATTGTCGGCCCAGAGAGCGGTTCATTCTGGATGAGTGGCGCACGGGCCTCTTGACCAAGGCGGCCGCTTGCCGTCCCTGATCTGTCCTCTCGCCTGCCGGGAGGCCCTGGACTGGAGCCTGGAGGGGCTGCGGAGGGGACAGGGCCGTCCCTGAGGGTGGGCGTGGGCCTCGAGGCCGCCCAGCTGTCCTGAGTGCCCAGCGCAGGTCCCGGGCCGCACCGTGGGCACTTGGCACGGCCTGGCCTGGAACCCAGGGCCCGCTGGGGTCCGGGCCACGCCACGTCCCTGCTGCTCTTGGGGCCATCCGCTCTCGAATGCGGCATGGACTCCTGGTTCGGGGGAAGCGCGGGCCCCGACCCCCTCGTGGTCCTGCTGGTCATCATCTTGCTGGTGCGATTCCTCCTGTGGTCCTGCCTCGGGACCTACGTCGATCACCGGCTGGCCCGGCGCCAGCCCCGCAAACCCAAGGAGGACTAGGGCCCCAGCGTTTCACCCCCAGGGCAGAGCGGGACCGTGCCCCACCCAGACTGGCCAAGGCTGTGCTGGCCACGTTTCACTCCCCACGTCCAGGGACAGACGGGCCACCACTGCCAGTCCGTCCCCACGTTCTGGGGCCCCCTGTCGGAGTGAGTGATCCTGGGGGTGGGTCTGGATTTGAGACTTTCTGCGCTCCCAGCCCTTTATAAACACGTTTGCAGGAGGATGTGGGGGTGAGCCACGGGGCTCAGGGGGCACAAGGGCAGAAGTGTCGACCTTGCAGCCGGCCCTGCCACCCAGGGCCACCCCGAATCTCTGTCCCCTCCCGCCTCCTGGAGGGATAAGATTAGGCTGCATCCCTTCTGGAGGAAACACAGCTGCCTCGGTTTCCCCCAGAGCAGACCCTGGGATGAGGTTACTCCGGGCAGGAGCTCCCGGCTGGGGGGCCGGTGATGAGGCTGGCCCCCATATGAGGCCGGCCCCCAGGAAGGCGGTGGTGGGAGCAGCAGAGGGTTGAGCCTGATCCTCGAGGACAAGCCCCACTATGGCCGTCTCTCTCCCTTCCTGCCTTGATGCCTGGTGACCCGCAGGAGAAACTGCCACGTCGCCACGTGGGCCCTGGGGGCGTCTCCAGGCCTGCCCGATCCAGGTGCCCTGTGTCCCTGGGACCTTGGGACCTTGGGCCACCGCCGTCTAACAGTGTGACCTGAGATGGGCACCAGGAGCCCGGGCAAACCTGCCCCGCATCTGGGGGTCTGGGGCCTGGAGGCCAAGCACGTGGGAGGTCGGCCGTGTCCACGGACGGAACCCGATGGAGACTGGACACCGAGGCTTGGGCGCCTCCCAGGTGACGACGCTCTGGATGTGACTTCAACCCGGTTCTGACCACGAATGCGTGTAGCAGCCACCCGTGGGCTTGGACCACCTCTCATGCGTGGTGGAGCCCAAGGGTGGCCTTGGGGACGTCCCTGACTTCTGCACCGCCCTGCTGCTGCCCTGCGTCCTTGAAAACCACAGAAGGGCACCAGTGAGAAGCCAGTCTGCCACCCCTGCCCCAGCAAGCTGGCCCTCCCCCAGACGCAGCAGCCTGGGACTCTCCGAGGGCTTTCCACAAGTGCACGCGGCCCCGCCCACGGCCTGCTTGTCCTCCGTGACAGGCGGCAGGCTCCCCACACTGTTCTGTTGTCCCGTATCTGCTTTTGTGGGTTTCCTGCAGATTTCTATAATGTGTTATTTTTAAAGAAAAATAAACAATCAAGAGACACATATTGAAAAAGCACAGCAGTCGAGGCTCCGTGGATGAGATGAGGGTCGGGTGGGGGGCGTTGGGGAGGGGCCGGCTTCTCCCTGTGTTTTGGGGCAGGAGTGTGTGGGGAAGGGTGCGTGGAGTGGGGGGGGGGTGAGGGCAAAGGGCGGTGCAGTCCCTCGTTCTGTGCACCCATCTCATCATGGGCACCCCGGCCCCCAACACCAAGGGGTCAGGGGTCACACAGCCTTCTCCTGCCGCCGCCCCCCCATCCTCGGAGGAGGACATAGTCAGGCTGGGGCAGGACCGCAGGGCCCCTCCCCCCAGGCCAGTCTGTGTGTCTGTGGGGGGAAGGCCAGGGAGCTGTTTGTCATCAGGATGGGGCTGATGCGATCCTCTGTCTGGCCACCTTTGCTGGGGTGTGTTGGCATCCCAAGACCAGGCACCCTGGAGGGGCAGGCCCAGCGGCCGGGTCCCCTGCTCCCTCTCTCCTGTTGCTTGGCCAGAGGACCGGCCCCCAGGAGCAGCGCCCCCTGCTGCAGGGAGGAGTCGCTGGGTCTGAAAACGGAGAGAGTTACGTCAGGTGGCAGCTGGGCTCCTTCCGCAGCTGCTGCATCTGCTGAGGGGTCGAGGCAGTTCCATGCGGTGCCGGGAGGCCGGGAGCCTGGGCGCGGAGGGCTGGGAGCTCTTCCCCCGGCTCCCCCCTGCCCCGCTGGTGTTGGCGCCTGTGCACACTCCACGTTGTTGTCAGTGCAGACGCATGGACGGGATGGTCCCCGCCTCTGACAGCTCCCGGGTCCGTGGGGACCACGGGGGGCACGTGAATGACGCCCACACCCTGAAGGTTGTGACAGAGGCCCAGAGGGCCCCAGTGATACTCCTGGGGAAAGGGCCGGGAAGGCTGCCTGGAGGAGGGGCCGTGAGAGACTGCCGGGCAGATGGCGGGGAGCAGTGTTCCAGGCAGGGGCATGGCAGGAACACGGGCTCGGAGGCGGCACTGCTCAGGGACAGTTTAGGGTCCTTGGTGGACTGCCTGGTACCAAAGGAATCCGTTTGCACGGGGAAGTGTGCGGAGAAGGGGGTGCAGGTGTGCAGCTTCCCCTTGGGGAGAGGCGAGCCCCCGCCTCGGGCCACAGCCCTGTCCTGGGGCAGACCTGAGCTCCTTCCACCAGACCGCCGACTGGGCGGCTGCGTGGCCCGTCCTGCACTGACTGGTTTGTTTATTACGTCAGGGGGTCTGGTTTGGAAAAGAAGAGCCAAGCCTTATTGAAAAACCATATGGGTCCGTCTCCTTTCTTTTTGAAAAAGAAATATGTGTCTCTTCAAATGTGTTTATTGATTTTGGAGGGAGGAAGCAGGGGAGAGAAATGTTGACGTGAGAGAGAACATTGGTTGCCTCCCTCATATGCCCCAACCGGGGACTGAACCTGCGGCCTCCCGGTGTGGGGGGCGGAGCTCCAACCAACGGAGTCACACCAGCGAGGGCGGGTCTGCCACCTTTCTAAGGACAGGCCACTTGTCCTTCCGTGGACTCGTCACAAACGTTGCGACCCTCCCCTGGCCTGGGAGCAACGTGCCCACACCCTTCCGCTGCTGGGCAGGCGGTCTGGCTGCGGTGGGCCTGAGGCCCTGGGCACAGTCAGTCAGAGCCCTGGGGCGGGACTCTGCACTGGTGATGTCTGAACTTGGCCTTGAAGGCTGCAGAGGATGTTTGTGGTGGTGTTGGGGGCTTTCCCAGGGCAGGCAGGGCTGGAGGCCTTGTGTGGAGGTGGGGTTGGTGGGGAGCAGGCGGGTGTGGAGAGCAGGGTGCTGGGGTCTGGACGCTGAGGGGCGGGATCCTGTGCCGTAGGGGAATGAGTTCTCACTGGCGAATGCACATCTGTCTGGGAGCCATGTGCACTGCTGCTCTTGTGCACGGCACGCACACGGTGGGAGAGGCTGCCTGCACGTGCCCTGCGTGCTTATGCAGAACAACTGTGTCCCAAGAACCACAGGAGTGCCCCCCGACCCAGACGCACGGCCGGTGCGTGCTTTATGAGGTCTCCCGGCCAGGCCCTGCAGACGGGACTTTAAAACCACGGCCGGAGCCCGGTCCCGTTGGGTCCCTGGTTTGCTCGGCAAACGCTGACTAATCAGATCTGCCCCGCAGACGCGGATCCGCCCGCACCAGGAGCTGTGCGGGTGGGATGGCGTTAGAGTTCTCCTTCCCAATTCACTGCCGACGCAAACCTCCCTTCCGAGCAGAGCAGATACACGGTTGGTGGTGGCCTGACTCAGTCACAGGATGCCTCTTGTTTGGGACAGTGCGGTGCAGCTTGGGGCTCTGCTCTGCTCCACGCGGTCACGCGGGGACTCCGGCCCCTCCTCCCAGTGGGTCTCCAGCCCCTGGAGCCTCGGAGCCCTCCATTCAGTGCCCTGCACGGGGCCGCGGAGGATGACTGGAAAGAAAGGAGGAGGGGCGGATGGCACAGGGCCTTTTCTGGCCAGGCCCGGAGGTGGCCGAGCTCTGCGCACCTGACTCCCTGCAAGGCAGGCCAGGCCAGGTCTGGCTGGGTGCCTCGGAGGAAAAGGACGCAGCTCTGGCGACCACCAGGCCACCTCCGCCACAGCCTCTGCTACATGTGGCTCACTCTGGAACGTGAAGCAGGCGGCACAGACCACACGCGGAGGAAGAAGGACGCAGTGTTGCCGCCGGTGATCGAAGGCTCCCAGGAAAGTACAAGACGTCAAGCGGGTGACAGGAAGCCCGGCGTCAGGGCCCGGTTTGTCGCCCCGAGTGCGGTGCAGTCCCTTCCGAGCTCGTCCGTGGGCCAAGGCACGGGCGAGTCCTGGGGCGGGAAGTCTGCAGGGACGGGCCCGGGGGTCCTGTGGAGGGTGGCCGGGAAGTGAGTGTGGGGTTGTGCCATCATCTGTGCCCGCCTGGGCCGGTCTCCTGCTCTGGGGGGCACGTCGATGCGGAACGCCCCATCGGCCTCCAGCCAGCGTCAGCCATGCAGCCAAGGCCCTACCCCAGCATTCTGCCTTGGGTGGAGGGGGTGGCGGAATGGGTGTCCCGAGTCGGGTGGCTGGCTGTGCCCCGGACTGGTGGTGCCCTGGGTCCCTCCGCCCCTGCCCCGTGGTCTGAGCTGCTTCGTGTCCCCCGCCTTCCCGTTCCCGGTCTCTCTTTTCACGCTGGAGCAGCACGTGCGTCAGTAGCTTCTGGAGAAAGTGCGACTCAGGGCAAACATGTTTGACCTTTGCCTGTCTCAAACGGTCTCATTGCCCCATCGTATGCAGTCGATGCTTTGGCTGGCCGTGGGGGTTTGGTGCACAAGGACTTCTCTCCGGAAGCTCGAAGGCGTTGCTGCATTGCTTTCTCGAGTCCAAATTGCTGGCGAGGCACCGACGCCGTTCGGAGCGCCGACCCTTTGTGGGTGCTCTAGTTTTCCTCGCTGGGAGCGGGCAGAATCTTCTTTCCATGTCAAGCGTGCTGGCACTTCGGAACAAGGTGCGGGTGTAGGTCTGTGCTTATTTCCTGTGCTGGGCATTTCGTGGGCCTCTGCAGTCTGGAGCCGGGCTCAGCCTGTTCCGTCCATGGCCCCCCGTGTCTGCTCCCGCACATTTGTGGCGTGTCGGACCCTCCCTGTCATCACCCTTCGCCTTTCCTCTTCCCCGCCCCCTCTCTTTTTTACCCCCGACTCCTCTTCCTGTGCCTGTGCCCTGGGGCATCTTCTCACCTTTATTTGCAATGCTTCTGTGGGGTTAGCAGCTCTGCTGTGATTTTTTAATCTTTAAATTTAGGGGCTATTTCTCTTTCTCCGTCCTCCAAATGTCCCTTTTCGACAGCGCCCTGCTCCGGTTTGCGGCCGTGACGTCTTGTGTCTCTGGCTGCAGACCGAGCGGTCAGAGCCTTCTTTTCCTCGAACAGTTGTCACTGTGGCCCGCAGGCTGCCGTGGTTGCCGGTGGTGGTGGCGGTCGTGGCCCCTGCCTCCCAGGGTGGAGGCTGCTCGCAGACGGCTGGCGGCCCTGGGCTGTCGCGGCAGGGGTCAAGACCTCAGCAGACGTTCAAGAGTGGAGCTGACCACTCTCAGCTTTGTTGAGGACTGTGTCAGAATTCTCAGACCTTTCCTCTTGGGCTGGATCAAGTCTCACTGGTGGGGTGGGGTGCTGATGGCTGGGGGTCCTGGGAGCTCAGCTGGGGCAGGGGGAGGGGTGCAAAGGGTCACCGAACCTGTCACACAGGTTTTGGCGAGACCCAGGCTCTCAGCCGCGCTGCCCCACCCTGCCCCCATTACCTTCTGCAGAAAATGAATTTCTGTTCTCCCAAGATAGGAGGTGCCCACCCAGTGGTGGGGGCTGGGAAGGGGGTCTGGGGCTTCCACCACACCACGAAAGCTTTCACCTGGCTCTCTTGGGTGGCAGCCTCTTCACCCCAGTTCCAGAGGGGATTTTGGAGCAGCCTTCTGTGTAAATAATCGCGCCCCCCACCCCCTGGCTTTCCCGGCCGCTGCCGGGGGGGTCAGTACTCTGAAACCGCCCTGCTGAGTCAGTTTCTTCCTGCCCCCCTCTTCTGCCCACCTCCTATAGTTGGCTCGCTGGCCCAGGCCCGTGTGGCCTCATGGGTTGGAGCATCGCCCTGTAACCAAAAGGTTATGGGTTCGATTCCCACTCAGGGCACCTACCTAGGTTGTGGGTTTGGTTCCTGGGCTCATGTGGGAGGCAACCGTTGATGTTTCTCTCTCTTTCTCCCCTCTTCTCTCTCTGAAACCACCCCCCCAACAAAATAATAAAATCTGGTGGCTGGAGTTGCCTTTTTATCCTCTGCGGCCTCAACCCTTCGGTGGAGTCCCTTTGCGGGAACTTCTGTTGGAATCGGGAAGAGGCAGGATTAGAGGACACTGGCCAATCAGACTCCGCTGTTTCTCACTTAACGATATTTCTTGGCGGCAGCGCCTAGTCCTCCCTCGTCCTTACCGCCGGAGACCTTTCTTTCCCAAAGTGCATCCCTGACAGAGAGGTGATCTGGAGTCAAATGAGTTTGGGATGTTTGGGGGTTCACGAGGGAAACCGTCACCAACTTCAGGGCCTGGAATCCACGGCGCGTCCTGCGCTCCACAGCCCACGGCACCCCCGCCAAACAGGCCCTGGGACCCCCTGTCCCCTCTTGCCCCTCTTCACCCCTCGCCGCTGACCCGTGGGTTCTCTGGAGCCCCTGTGTCCCCCACGTCCCCGGGTCCATCACCATCGAGTTCACCCTGAAGTCTCCGTTCTCTCGGCCCGGCGCCCTCCTACTGTCATGCACTTTTAAAACCGAGGTGTCGTTTCCGTGTAGTGAGAGTGCAGTGTGCCTGCACATACATAACCATGCGACCACCCAGCGAGGGGTCGGGTCGTAGAGCTTCCCGGCCCCCGGGGCCCCCCACCTGCACCTCGGGGGAGCGTGGTCCTGATTCCTGCCGCCGCGGGGTTTGGCCGGCGTTTGAGCATCGCGCCGGAGAGACGTGCGGGGTGAGCCTCCTTTCCACCGTCTGCCTTCCGCCTCCGGGGATGGGGTCTGTCGGACGGAGTCTCTCGTGTTCTCATGTGTACCTGCCACTCCGGCCTTTCGGGTGCCGAGCAGTGTCCCGCTGGGTGGACGTTACCCACTCTCTCCCGCTGAGGGACATCTGGGCTGTTGGCAGGTTTGGTTACTGTGAGTGAAGCCTCTGAATGGGTGTGCCATATGCCCCTAGTTTTAGATGCATGCTCCGAGGCGGAGCTGCTGGGTCTGAGGGCAACGCTCTTTCGCCTTTCTCAGAAGCTGCCTCGCCGTCCTCCGGCGCACTGGCACCAGCGTCCAGCCCGCCAACAGTGTGGGTGTGAGTCAGATGCCCCTCGTCTTCCCCGGAACTCGGCCAGCCTCCTTAATGACCTCCCTTCTGCCAGGTGTGACGTGGCGTCTTCTTGTGGTCAGAAATGTTCTGATCAATCCTAAAATGTGGACCGAACAGCAGCCATGTGTCCAATCTCACGTCGGGTGTTAGGAATGGGTCACCTCCTCCAGGAAGCCTGTCTGGGCCTCTGGCCAGGTCAGGTGAGCTCCAGTGGGTCCCGTCTGTTGTATGCGTGGCAATGGCATGCTGAGCCTTCTTCCTCCGTGAGCTGCCCGTGGGCCGGAGTCTCATGAAGAGCCGGAGCCCAGCGTATGGCTCAGGGCTGCTGGAGCAGGAAGAGCACCAAGTACCTGCTGGGAGGGAAGAAGGAAGCAGCGCAGGGAGGCAGGAGGAAGGGAGGGAAGAGAGAGAGGGAAAGGGGAAGGATGCGGAGAGGAAGGTGGCTGCAGGCGCCGTGTGAGCAGAGTGGGCCCCCGCCACCTGCGCACGAAGACACACGACCCCGTGGGAGCCGGCGCTGGCACCACCGCACGTAAGCAGAGCCTGCCCTCTGCCGTGGCCCCATCTCTGACACGGGCCTTGGCCTCCCCGCGGAAACCCGAGACCCGGCCCGGGATGAGGTTGGCAGATGTCTGTGAAAAGGCCCGTCTGCCTTTGCCGATAAGAATTCTCCAGACAATGGGGCGGCCTTGGCCGGGAATTCCCGCCGGGCTCTGAGTGAGGAGACTGCGGCGGCCCCGGGAGCAGCTCCCGGGCCTGTCAGTGCCCTCTCTGCAGGCCTGGGGGCTGCCGAGGCCCCTGGGCCCTCCGGCGCCGCTGCCCTCTCAGCTGAGCCCATGGCCCTTGTTCTTGCAGGAGTTCTCAGCAAGGCAGGTCTTTTTCCAAAGGTCCTGAACGGGGGAGGCTCGGTGCTGGTGACTCCCCTGAACTGCCTGGTCCTGGCTCCCGGGGGAGGGGACACACAGTGGTGGTGGCAAATGAGGAGGGCTCACACTGGCGGGGGCCCAGAGGTGGACTGTCCCGCCTGGAAGTTTCCTTTCATGCCCCCACTGGGGGGCGGCCATGTGGAAGCTGAGGAGGCAACGAGGTGGCCGTCGTCCACAGCATCCAGCGTCTGCCTGGGGCGGGTGACCCGTGGGCCTGGGTGTGGCCCACGCGTTTCTGTGAGTGCTGTGAGGGGGACATCAGTCCCGTGGAAACCCAGCCCCCTCCTGCAGACCCGGAGGGGAACACAGACGGTGAGCTCCTGGGGCCTGCCTGTCTGCCACCAGCTGCTGTGGCATCGGCGTCTGGGAACGGGGGCCGAGCTCCCCCAAACACCAGGAATGGCCCTGCACTTCCCCCAAAGCGTGTCCCTTGAACCCCTCACCTGAGCAGGTCTCTCCTCAGAGTGCTTCCTTGGGCAGGCGAGTGTGAGAGAGATGGCAGGTGTCGTCGTCTGCCCGCTGGTTTTGTACAGAATTTTATTGAATTTGTTTCCACCTCCTCCCAGGGTTTCTCCGCAGGAGCCCAGGGTTACTCCATGAGGGGCACTTTATCCCCAGAGTTTCTTGGGAGTTCCTCGTGAGAGAAGTAGCTGGAAAGCAACTCGGCACAGGTTCCGGGAGCTGCGCTGCCTCCGCCCGTGCCAAGCCAGGAGGCCAGGCGCCGGGACCCTCTGGGCCTTCCCAGTGAGAGTTCAGGGTCGCTCCCTGGAGCAGAGCAAAGGGAAGAAAGGAGCGACCTGCCCGCCAGAGATGCTTAGGTTCGAGCTGTGTTTGTGATGCCCCTGGAATGCCAGGCACGCCCGCAGAGCCAGCCTCGGGCACCCCCGGTGGCTGGGTGCGAATTAGGGCCCTTCCCTTTCCCCTTTCTCAGCAGTGCCCCGACTGGCAGAGCAGGCCCCAGGGACTCTGGCGACCTTGGCCTTGACTGAGCCACATTCTCATCTGCCGAGCCCAACTCCTCACAGGCCCCGCAAACACTTGGGGCCCTTTCTCTGCTCTGGCCATGCTGCCAGGTGCCCCTGCACCGACCCTCCTGCAGCGCAGGGACCTGGCCTGTGTCCCCGTCCTGCTGCACAGTTACCAGGTGTTTCTGGTCACCAGCCAGCAGCCTGCTGGGTCAGCCTGCACTCCGCACCCGGTGCTGGGCGACGTTGCCGAGCTGTGCCCAGAGCCCTGGTCATTTCACACAGAATGGCACAGCCGTTCCATTGTTTCACGAGGGCCCATCGTAGACGCGGGTGCTGACGGGGCTCATCCAGAACTCTTGGTGTGTGTTTCATTCGGCTTAGTTTTTTAAAGATTTTATTCATTTGTTTGCAGAGAGAGGGGAAGGGAAAGGAGAAAGAAAGGGAAAGAAACACCAGTGTGTGGTTTTGTCTCTTGTGTGCCCCCCACTGGGGACCTGCCCCACAACCCAGGCATGTGCCCTGACTGGGAATCGAACCTGCGACCCTTTGGTTCACAGGCTGGTGCTCAATCCACTGAGCCACACTGGTCAGGGCTAGTGTGTGCTTCTCACACTGTTAAAATGCGACCAGACTTTTTGTCAGTTCCCTGTGTCCAGTTGAGATCACACATTTCAAACCACGTGGCTCCTACTCCGCTGCAGGTAAACTTTCTCAGACCCTTATCTGTGGGTCCTGTCCGCTCAGTGGCGTTAATGACACCTGCGGGATGGTCAGGGTCGGCTCAGCGGCCGTGGTCCGTGAGCACGCCGCCACACAGACCGCCAGCGGGCCTCCGATTGTATTATCAGCGGGCTCATTACCTATTACCGAGGAAGCCGGGGACGAGGCTTGTCATCCCCGATGTCCTGGGACATCTCACTCTCGGTTAGTGCTGTGATTGCGCGTCGACCCTCTGCCCTTCTGCAGCCGTCAGCTGGTGAACTCATCCATGGAAACGTGTCTTCCTTCTTATCTCTCACGCCCGTGCCCAGGGCCTCCCTAAATTACCTTTAATTTGCAGACAGAGCAGACCCTGCCCCCCTTTTAACAGTGCACAGGGTTTGCTAAGCAATGAAATATTTCGACTGCAAATCTGAGCTATTTTCCATTTTCCTCGGCCTAATTGGATGAGCTGATGCTTTATCTGCGGCGGCTCCGGACAGAGTGGGTGCTCGCTCCGAGACTGCCGCCACGCCGAGCGCACTGTGCTTCCTTAATCTTTCCTGATCGTTTCCAGAGCTCCTTTTGCCATGAGGGGCCCCGTGGGCTGTGGGCGGCGCGTCTCGATAACTGAATTTTTGTTCCCGGGATAGTGAGCCTCTGTGACCGGAAGCGCCGTCCCTGCTCTGCCGAGCCGTGGCTCCACCGTTGGAAGCGCGCCAAGGAAAAGCCTCCCCGGTGCTGCCGTCCGCCCGGCGGAACTTCCTGCCCTCGAAGGGCACTGGTGGCTGGCATGGCCCACCACTCACTTCCTCAGGTTTCCATCCAGGGGCTGGATTGTCATTCCGAGCGGTATCGTTTTCCGCATCTGTGTTGACCCCCGAGGTACCCGATGAATTATTGACGACGGGGAAACCCCAGGCTGTTCCGCAGCTGGCTCCTGGGGCCCGGCTGGATGCTGCAGGGAAACCTGGGGCACATCCGGGCTCCGAGGGGAGGATGTGGCGGGCTGAGCCGAGATCCCCCCCCAGGGGGGTGGTCCGTCAGGGCTGGCTGCGTGTCACCCGATGTCATGGCCTCACACGTGTTTCCGTTTCTCTCTCCTCGAAGAGTCGGCTACCTTTATGGTCCCGGGAAGAACGAGGACCTGACTCGGGCGCCGTGACTTACTGGGCTGCTGTGACATGGTCAGGACGGTTTTGTCCCATTGCCGACAGTTTGTGGGGTGGGGGAAAGGGGTTTTCTCTGGGAAATGGCGGGGGTGGCCAGAGCACCCCTGTCCCCGTCTCCTCTGAGCTGGGCCACTGAGAGTGTGGGGAAAGGCGGCTGGAGTGGAGGCGGGCCCTTTACCGTGTCAGCCACAAGAAGCCCCAGGGAAGTCCCAACGGCCCCCTTTGGGGGCCCTTTTGGGCCCGGCTGTTAAAGCTGCGGGGAGAAGGGTTTTGAGCTGGGCCAGGGTGACCCTCCTCTGGCAGTTCCCCAAGTGGAGGGGAGGCGTCTGGGTAGACCCTGGATTTTGGCACCAGGTTGGGTGGGAGTTGGGGCGGGGCTGCCCCATGTTTCTCCCCACCCCTGGGCTGACCCCTCAGATGATGTGGCCGGGGTCACTGAGAGGCTTGGGATGGGGACCCGCGGTCACTTAGGGATCTCCTGGCCTCTTAGCAGCATGATGCGGCTCGTCAGATGGACCCTGGGGTTCAGCCGGCCCAGAGCGCTGGGACCCGGCCCACATGGGTGGCTGGTCACAGACTTGGGCCCCAGCCCCCCTCTCCCAACCCCCATGAGGACCACACAGTGTGGTCACACGGCCGGCTGCGTCATCTCTGTTTGCAGAAGTGAGACGCTCCAGTGGCTGTGGACAGAGCTGCCGTCCCTTCCCTCTCCGACCTGCCCTGGCTTTGGGGTGGGGTGGTGCCGGGAGGGCCCTGGCATCGCCCGGGCCCCGGCGAGGGACAGCGGGCCTGGTGGGGTGTGTCAGTGACGTGCCGGTCGCTGCCAGGGCTTCCCCTGTGCCCACTGGGGAGACCCCTCAGCTTTGCCCTGTGACACGGCAGGGTTGGGCCATGCTGTGCCCCAAGCCCACCTTGTGGGCGGGCAGGGGACACGAAGCTGGACATTCCTGGAGCCGTGGCTGATCCGGAAAATTCACCTGGTTGCCACGTGAGTCCCGCTGTGAGCGGGGAAGTCAGTTCTTATCGAACGTGGCCAACACGAGGGCTGTCTCCTTCCAGGAGTTCACCTGCTAGTGCCGGCAGGGGTTACAGACAGAACGCAACGCCATCCGGACCTCTGTTCCCTCCCCAGTGGGAATCGTGGGGAAGCACACAGCAGGGCTGCTGGGTTCGCAGAGTGCAGCCTGCAGACAACCAGCACACGGGTCAGCTCTCCGGGCGCGAGCCGAGTCTCGCTCCAGCCAAGGACAGTGCACCCGCAGCACCATGGCCCGTGGACATGCCCACGCCTCCGGCCACGCCCGCACACAGGTTCGCGGTGAAGCTGGATGGGACCCCAGCTTCTGACTCTGGAGTCGCCATCGGTTGCCCAGTGCTGCGTCATTCACCCCGTTTGTCACAGAGGATGGCGACGGCCCTGCCCCTCACTGAGAGCGGGCGCCTTTGCCAGCCCCGTCCGCTGTGCCTGAGCCGGGCCCATCTCGGTCTCACGGCTGTGCGGGAAGGTGGTTGCCATTGTCACCCCATTTACAGGCTGAGGCTCGGGGTGGTCAGGTGCTGCCCTGGGGGTGGCAGGGCGTGGAGGTGGGAGCTGGGCTCTGATCCCAGGCCTGTGGGCCCCTTTCTAGGACCCTGTGGGTGGGCCGTGGGGGCCACTGTGAGGGTGACTGTGAGGGCTGCCAGCATCAACTCTGACCTTCCCAAGCGACCCAAGTTCTAACGACTCGGGCCTCTTCTGTGCCCTCAACGTGACCCAGAGCAGAGCTGGCTTCCCAGACACGTGCCCTGCGCAGTGGCTTAGGGCCCTGTTCCCAGAGGGACCCCTGTTGGCTTAATGCTCCGTGGCCACTGTGAAACTCTCCCTGAGGTTTGAACGAAGGGCTTCTGTGTGGGGCCTGACCAGCCCTGGCCTCCCCGGAAGTCTTTCCTGCCATTCAGACCCTGCTCCTTGTAGACTTCCTGCGGGGAATATTCCAGAATGTTGTCTTCTGGAAAACCCAGTGCTCCGTGTGGCTGGCCAGTGCCCCAGCTGCCCTCCTCAAGTGTGTTTGCAGAGTGAATCACTGCAGTGCAGGAGGCAGGAGGAGGCCCTTTGCCTCCGCGTGGGTGAATCCATCAGCTCCAGCAGCCCCTCTGCAGCCCCCCGGGTGGGGGGTGGGGGGCGGGTGACATAAGCCTGTCTTGGGTGATTTGTGCAGTGGCTGTCGATAAGGAGCCTGGGACCATTTTAGTGGGGATGGGGCATCCTCCCCAGCGGCTCCCAGGAATTAGCCGGCCTATCTCTCCATTTATCAGAGGAGGATGAGGCAATCCGGCGGGGCGGGGCAGTGGCCCCGCTGTCCCCCTGCCTGTGGGGCTGCTGTTCCTGCCAGCCTGTCCAGGGTCCCCGGAGTTGGGTTGGCTCCCCACAGGGAGAACCTGGGTCTCTGACCCTGCTGGAGGTGGCCCGGCCCCTCCCAGGGCCCGACCTGCGTGGCCAGCCACCAGAGGATGGCACTGAGGCTTGTGCCCGGGGACAAGAAGGGGCCGGGCCTGAGGAGCAGCTCTGAGGTTGCACCCGGGGCCAACTTCGGTGTGAGGCTCCAGGGAAGGTGGTACGTCCTACAGGGTGACACCCATCCGCCCTGCTCTTGGTACAGTGTGAGCGGAGGCACTCGGTGCCCCCACCCTGGGCAGGGACCCGGGCAGACCTGGTGGCTCCCACGGAGTTTATGGCCAAAACCAGGCGCTGTGACCCTGTCCCCAGCCGGGGTCAGAAAGCGCAGTCTGGCTTCCACTCGGCTGTCGCTCTGGGCTCATCCTGGGGACCCGTCCTCCATGCTGTGAGGAAGCCCAAGCCACCCGGAGAGGCCACATGTGGTTCTGGCCGCAGCCCACCAGACGCTCACCGCCACCAGCTTCACCCAGCAGCCATGGGAGGGAATGTGCCCCCAGCCTCGGGGCCACCCAGCCGAGGCACTGGCGTCAGGGAGCAGACACACGTCCCCACTGTGCATGTCCAGAGCCTGACCCACAGGTGGCATGGGCGGCAGCGCGTGGGGAGTGGGGTTCGAGCCGCTCGATTTGGGGCGGTGTGTTCTGCAGACAGAAAAACCAGATCGGGAGGCGTTCACGCCCAAGAGGGGATGTTTATATCAAGGGGTCCCTGTTACAGCCACGTCCCTGGCCTCCGTGGGCCCCTCGCTTCTCTCCGGGCAGCAGGTTGGATTTGCCCAAGGGCACCCGATGGGTGATTAGGGGCCGGGGGCCAGCCCTTCTCTCGGGCTCTGCCGCAGAGGCCCTGCCTTCCGCTCTGCGCTCTGCCACCTGTCGGGTGAGGTTTGTCCCCACTGGCAGCAGGGCTGGCTCTCCAGGGTGACCTCCACGGGCTCTCCCTGGAGCTGTGCCACCTCAGTGTCACCCAGTGCGGCCCAGGGCGGCCTCTGGACCACAGAGTGGCAGTGGGGAAGCGGGCTGCATTAGGCCACCACAGCTGCAGGGACCTGTGACGGCTGCAGGGACCTGTGACGGCAGTAGCGAGAAGCATCTGCGATCTCAGAACCCTTCCCGTGGAGACGGGGGCTGGTCCCTGCAGGGCGAGCTCGGGGACAGGGATTCGGGCCCAGGGACGCGGCGGTGGCCATTCAGCAGTAACTTTGCCTGTGTCCTCCAGAGGAGGCCTGGGAGGATGGCCCCTCAGGAGACCACAGTTCCCTTGCGGCACTTAGTTCAGCTCCTTCCGGTGGCAGGAGGGACCGACCTGGGGCCGGGACCTGCAGGGAGAAGCAGAACTCACAGGAGCAAAGTCCCCAGGGGCTGAGTGGCGAAGCCGTTTCAGCAGGAGGAAGTCCCACCCACCCACTCTCTACTGTCCGTCTTCACTGGCCTCCGTGGGGGAGAGCGGCTGTCCCTCCCCTGCCCTGCGAGACACTGGGGACAGGACCCACAGGGCCGTAGGTGTCCACTAGCTGGGGCCAGGGGACCTTGCAGGTGGTTGTCCCTCAAAAGATGGGGTTTTGGACGGTGTTGCCAGTGGAGAGGCAGCCCCGAGGGGCTGGTGGTGGCCGTGTGGGGGCCTGGCTCTGAGACCAGCGAGGCTTTGGGTGACCGGGGTGCACATGGTGGGGGTTGAGAAGAGGCTGCGTGTTGTCGGCGGGTAGGGAGGCCAGGCTGAAGAGCTTAGGCTTTAAGCTGTAACATGCTGGTTGTGCAGCTAGAGAAAATAAGAAACCAGAGAGGGCAAGTGACTTAGCCAATGGCACACAGCACTTTGGTGGCAAACTGGGAAGGGCGTTCTACTCCTCAACCCCACACCGTCTCCCCGGGGCTGACGGCCGGGACCCCCAGCCTCTGGCCCAGAACGTGGCCTTGGAGGTGAAATCCCAGCTGAGGGTGGAGCCTGCAGAGGCCTGGGCCTGAGATGGGTGGGGACATTTCCGAGTTGTCTTCCACTGGCCTTGAAGTCAGGCACAAGTCCTTTGCAAAACAGGAAGAGGTCCCTTTGGGCCTGACATGAAATAGTATCGCTGTCACCTTGAGTTGAAGACTTGGACATGTCCCCGAGGGGCGGCACATTGAACGAGCCAGTGGGGCCATCACCGCCCGGCTCATCCGCGGAGAGCACTGCCGAAAGCAGACCCCGGGCCGTAAATACCCGGATCCATCCGCGCGCATGCGCGCGTGCCGCCGACAGCCGCCGCGTGCACGCTGGGCAGCCGATGGAAAGTAGGCAGGGTTGCGATCTGTCTTCCTTTCCGACAGATTTCTTGTTTCTCAGGGATCTGGAGAGGGTCCATCTGGTGGTCAGACCTCGGGCTGAAGTAGCGGCCTCCGGGCTGCGGCCCCCCACTCGACGTGTCCCCGCAGCCACACGCCCGTGCGGCGGCCGCCCCGGCGCCCGGCCTGCACAAATGGGAGCCATCAGGCTGCCTCCTGCCCGCTCGGTGGGGGCTTCCGGAGGTGGGGCGGGGGGTAGGGGGCGCCGCCGCCTTTCATCTCCCCTCTGCTTCCTCTCCGGGCACCTGGCTTCGCTCACAGGCGTTTCATTACTTCTTTTTCTTCAAAGACTCCAACTTGTGCAAATATGTGCAAACGTCCACAAGCCCACGCACGTGTGTGTGCATGCACACGGGCCCCACGGCCTTGCTCGCTGACCAGCTCGCTGCTTCTAGACTCTCCGGGGTCCCCAGCCGGGCAGCGGCCGCCAGGGCTCGGGGTGGAGGAAGGCCTGGGGCACCCATTTCTCCCTCACAGGCGGGTCCCCTGCTGCCAGCTCGCGACTTCCGTGGGCCTCGTCCCTTCCCCCGACCCTCCGTTTCCCCGTGGGCGTCACTGCGCCTCCTCCTCCTCCTCTTTGTGCAGCCACGAGAAACGCGTAGGGGAGCTCTGCACACAGCGCGCTTGCACGGTGCTGGCTGTTGCTGCCTGTTCTGTCTCATCGTTATCTCTGCCCCAGCATCGCAGGACGCGGGTGTAGGAGAGGTGCCTCGGAGCCGGGGGCGGGGCGCACTCTCCCGGGTCCCTCCAGCGGCCATGCTGGACTCTCCTTACCCTGTCCAGCCCCCAGGCCCCGGCCCCCCCCCGCCCCCCCGCACTCCCAGCGATCCCCAGAGCTGGTCCTTCTGTGAGAGCCGTGCGGGACGGGACACATGGATTGTCTCCTCTTCCGGGGAAGCGACGGGAGATGCTTCCGCTGTGATCACATCTCAGACGTATCCCCTCCCCCGCTTATGAAATCTCCTGTCCCCCAAATTGCATCCAGACAGCGGCGGTAGCAGGCATCCCTCTCCTCCTGCCCAGGGGCCCACTAGCCGCCAAATGGGGCGTTTAATTGGAAGGAGAAGCTGGCGGTCTGCCCGGAAATCCTGAAGAAAGGCCCCCGAGTGGACCTGCTTTTAAAGCCTTGCCACACACCTTCAGCATATATTTCTGTCTCAAACGCTTGGAGGAGTTCTTGGGGCCACGTGAGAATGAAAAGCACCAACCCTAGGTCGCGCAGTGCCGGCCCCAAAGCCTGGGGTGAGTGCTGTGTGGTGGTCAAACCTGCCCACTTGGCAGAGACGGGAAACTGAGGCACGTCAGAGCAGGCCTCCAGGGGTTCACCCAGGGCTTCGCTGTGATGATGGCACCAAACGCCCGCCTAACATCTGCTCCCCCCAATTCTGAGGTCCCAGGGTCTCAGGAACGTCATCCAAAATTCCTCCCCAGCTTTTTGGTCCTACTGGCGGGTTCCTGGTCTACGAAAGGCACACACATGAGCCAGTTGGCGGTGAAGGAGTGGGTGGCTGGCAGGGAAGCTCCCCCCCGGGCCCTGCAGCTTCACCTGCCCCTCAGGTGGGCACATCGCTGCAGAGGAACCTGGGATGCAGGAGAGATGAGGACAGATGGGTGTGGCCGGAGGCAGCTGGTCAGAGGTCCGGCCTCGGAGGCCCTGGGTGGTCAGCAACTGGGTGACAGTGGACAAGTGGCCAGGCCGCCAGTAGCCCTGGCTTCTTCCTCTGTGGGGCCAGGACGGCCACACCCCCTTTGTCAGGAGTGGGGAGACAAAATGGGGCAGGGCGTGAGGGCAGAGGGCTGCCCCACACCACTCTGAGAGGTGGCCCGTCCACCCAGGTCCCCGTGAACTGTCTGACTGGGCAAGTGCTGCCGCCTGTGCCGCAGGGTCCTCACCTGTGAAACGGGGCAGTGACAGGCCTGCCCCACAGAGCTGAGCAGGACAACAGGCCAGTCCACACGGAGCACCTTGGAGGCACCCAAGGTGGATTAGCTTGATGGTGGTGACAGCAGTGTTGGTGTTGATGGGGACAGTGATGATGGTGGTGGTGATGGTGGTGGTGATGGTGATGTTGGTGGTGATGGTGATGATGGTGATTTTGATGGTGATTATGGTCGTGATGATGGTGGTGATGATGGTGATGGTCGTGATGATGTTGTGGGGAGGAGGGTGGTGAGGAGGGTGGTGATGGTGGTGGTGATGGTGGGGGGGGGTGGAGATGAAGAAATAAGCACTCACCACGTGCTAAAATCTGTCCTAGGCTCAGGCACGTCACAGTGAGCGAGACAAAGGTGGTCTCTGCTGTGCTGGGAATCAGCCTGAACGGGGGGATGGGGGATGGGGAACCAGTGGACAAGTAAACTAAAAACAAATGAAATTATGTTGCAGAGGGGCAACCTGGAGAGCCATTCGATGGGCGGGGCACCCTGGCAAGCCCCTCGGAGAAGTTGGCACTGGGTGCATTAGCAGGGGCCGGTGTTAAGGGCAGCTGTCCCCTCTTTCTGCTCCATGCTCCTTCCGTCCGTGTTTCGATCCTTCGCCAGGACCCAGAGCTCATGGCCTCCCTTGTGGCCTCCTGGGTCTGTGGCCTCGGATGGGCTGTGCCCGTTCTCTGGGACTCAGGGGGCGGACTGCGCAGTGTGTGTGACGCCCGGCCAGACATTCCTTGGGCCCCTCCTGTCTCTCAGACCCCCAGTTTCGTGGGCCGCCTCTGCTCATGGCTTTTGTCTGCCATCTAGTAATCGGCGATATATGGGTTGGGGCCCTTGGGAGGGCTGCATAGCTCAGTCCACAGCCGTCCTCTGCGGCTCACCCGAGACGGGGCTGGCTGCGGGCGCGGATTCCCCTGGACGGAGCAGTCTCTGGAATCTCCCGTGTGTTGCTGGCCATGACGTCTTCTGTTTAAGTAGCGGCCACTGGTGGAGGGTGTGCACAGAGGCGGAGTGTCTGGGAGGAGGGGGCTGGAGTCCCAGCCCCTGCCCCTGCCCCGGGAAGGCCCCGCTTCGGGGGAAGCCGGCATATGGAACCCATTTGGGAAATTCTTTCTGCATAAACCGCTTTTTCCAGGTAAGACACATACCAGGATTGACTGTGAAAGATGAAATGGCTCTCTCGCTCAGCTGCTATGTTTTTATGGATCTTAATTAAACACATGCCCTCCCCGGGCTTCGAAAC
The DNA here is from genome assembly GCA_004024845.1 of Tonatia bakeri. Taxonomy (NCBI): domain Eukaryota; kingdom Metazoa; phylum Chordata; class Mammalia; order Chiroptera; family Phyllostomidae; genus Tonatia; species Tonatia bakeri. The sequence continues at coordinate 21,626 of PVIA01007179.1, read as the reverse complement.
CGAACCATCGTTGTGCGGCCCCTCCTCCAGAGGTGGCAGTGGCCCAGAGGAGGGCCAATTATAACCTCCCGTCCTCGCCACCTTCCGGGACCTCCCAGGCCCTCCGAACGCTCGGAAGATGTGTGGTCCACAGAGGGGCTTTGATCGCTCCCGCCTGCAGAGCATCAGGCCTGTTTCCAGCTAGAAGCGCTGGTCGGAGTCCCGGGCGGACGGCAGGAGGGCCCTGGGGACCCGGGCTCTCAGACCCCAGCTCCGCAGCCTCAGAGCTCTCCTCTCACACCTGGTCATCCACAGACCCTGACACGGGCCACACCAAAGTGCTTAGGGTGGGGGTGCCCATGTGGCCCCTGGCTCACCCCCACGGCCGCATCCGCGTTGGCCGCCAGGTGACGGGCAGGGTGTGGCTGCTGCTGCGGATGCTCAGTGGGCTTCGGTGTGAGCTTGGGTGTCAGGTTTGTTTTGTCATGTAAGTCATAAGAATCAAGTGAGGTGGGTGCCACTGCTTTTCACACCGGAGGGGCACTGGGCACAGAGGAGCAGAGGGTCCGGCACAGAGTTGTCCCCCCGGGCCGGGGAGCAGGGGCACCTGGGTCCACTCAGGAGCCCAGAGGCACGGCCGCCTCTCTGGACCGCGGCTGGGAGCTGCCGACGGGCCCGCAGCTGTGCTCCCTGCTCCGCAGTGACCCCCTCTCGCGCTGTGATCCCTGTCTGTCAGGGTCTCCACAAGACAGTCCCCTTCCTGGGCCCCGAGGAGTGGGTCCCCCAAACCCAGGCTCCCCTCTCCCTACCCAGCAGGTAGGGACTCTGGCCAGCTTTGCGGACTGTCCCTCACCCCAGCGCTGGCCCACGGCTCCAGGGACCCCAAGGTTTTCTCAGGGGTGTTTTGGGTTTGAAGAGAAGCCTCTCTCTTACACTTTGGGTTTCTGCTAATAGTCCGTTTTAGCGGGTCCGTTGATCACAACCAGTTTGCCGCCTTCGGGGTTCTCCCTTTTCGAGGGCGGCGAGGGCCCGGTCTCCTGGGAGGGCTCCGGTCACGCCAGCACCCCAGCCAGGCCTGCCGGGCTGCATGAGGTCTGGGGCCGCCATGCACGCGCAGCACAGCCTGCTCCTCCCAGGCGCCCAGTCTGATGCACCCCGCACACGGCACAGCCCTGCACCCCCGCAGGCTCAGGTCCCAAACGCCTCCATCACCCCACAGCTGTCCGCCTGCTGGGGCTGCTCCACAGAGCTCGTTTCTGTCTCCATAATTTACCTTTTGCGGAAAGTCACGTCCAGAGACTTGTACAGTGAGGGGTCCTTGGAGTCTGTCTTCTCTGTCTTCCTCCACTTTTCACTATGTCCCACGGTCCGGCCGTGCTTACAGGGACGTCATTGGCACCTTTCTCAGCGATGGGGTGGCTTCAGGGAGGACGGCAGGTGGACCTGTGTGGACAGAGCCGCCAAGCTCTCTCAACGGTACAGCGAGCTCAGCGAGTTAGCGTGGGGCGGCGGCAGTGGCGTCCTTGGGGGAGGTGATGCCAGACACAGGTTGTTCGGAGCATTGGTGGCCTCGGGTCTCTGAGCCCCGGACAGAGGGCTGTCCACAGGGAGTCTGGAGGAAGCGGGCCCCACGACTGGCTCTCCCCAGAGCCCCGCGGTGTCTGGGATGTGGCCCTTCCTCCTCTGGCTGCAGGATGGCGGTCTCTTCCGGCCCCATGTTCCCTGTGCCAAGGTCCAAGGCGGGAGGGACACCTCCGTGACATTTCCATTTGTAAGTGGGAAAACTCTTCCTGGACCGCTGCCCGTGCCCAGCAGACGTCCCGGGTGTCACCAGTCAGGGCTGTGTCACAGCCTGTGTTTGATGTCGGAAGGAGAGGCCTCCGGGCTGGGACGGGGCCCCCGAGACCCAGGGCAGCTAACGCCTGGGCCCCGGCGGGCCCCACCTGTGAGGAGGGGTGGGCACCCACAGAGCAGGCAGAGCGGAGTCTGCCAGGTGATGTGGGTGCGAGCGCCCAGGGCAGCGTGACTGCAAGGGGGTCCTCCACGCCCACATGGCTGGGCAGCAGAGAAAGGGGTCACCACCAAGGCCAGCAGGCTGGGGCAGGGCCTTCCCTCCAAACTTCAGAGGGGACAGCCTGCTCTTTAGATGTTCCCCAAAGGAGGGGCACAAATGAGTGCTCTGGCAGCTCAGCATGCTTGCTGTCCCCCTCCCCCTCCTCCTCGTCCCCCGTCTGTCTCTCCTGTCCATCTCTCCCGTCCGTCTGCTCCACGTCTCCGTCCTTCCTTCTGAGTAACAGTCGAGCGCTTGCTCTGGGCCGGCCCTGTGCCGGGTCCTGGGAGAAGGGGAGCAGCTGGGCCCTGTGCCCCAGGACCCCACCCTGGCTAGGGGTCAGAGGCACAGACCCCCTTCGGGCTTTACCTGTAATGATACGCACGCCTCCAGGTGAAGCACTGCCTTCCCATTAAGATTCAAACAGTGCGGCTAAGTCCTTACTTTCCAAGCTTCCGACACGCCCTGCGGTTGATAGAGTGGCTTCCCGCCGCCGTTTGCTGTGTCTGGTCAACATGCACGCCAGCCGGAGCTGCAGCAACATGAGCTTCGAGGCGTGCCGCCCTGTGCCTGGGGGCCCAGCCCCTCCAGTCCGTGAGGACAGAGCCGGTGGGCCCAGAGAGAGGGGAGCCGACTCTGCCCACCTGGGCTTTTCTTCAGCCAGACCTTTCGGAGGGTTCTGGAATGCCAGGCTGGGTCTGTGGCCGGGAGCCTCCAGCTTGGGGTGGTATCATTGGAGGTGTCATTGAGGCTGAGTTACATGCCGGATCAGCCGCTCCCCTTGTCAGCAACCTTTGTGAGAAACGAGGGGTCTTTTGGGCTGCAGTGGGATTTTTGAGGGTGACGTTTCCAAAGAGAGACTCTCCCAGTGCTGTTCCCACGATGGGGCCGTGAACCTGACCGGAGAAGCCATGGGCAGCCGCGTCCGGGGGCCGAGGGGAGAGGCGCATTGTCACACTACGTCACGTGGGAATCAGTGGGCGAGTGTTCATTGTGTCCCCGTTCAGACCTACTTCAGTCGGTCGCTGCCGCTCAGAAGCTGGGACACTGTCCACAGGGGCTGGGAAGGGCAGTAGGGACATGGATTTCAGTTTCCAAGTGTCGGGAACGAACGCGGTGTGGAGGGGCTGGCAGCTGCGGCGGGCCAGGACCCGGGGTGCTGGCCAGCTCGTCCTGCCGAGCTTCACTGGCTGCATCCTGGGCAGCCTCCCCTTCCTCTCGGAGGATCTGGGGAGGCAGGAGCGTGGCAGATTGCCTGGGGACAATGGGCCCTCTCCTGTCAGTGGCTGCCGGGCCCCAAACAATAGGCTGGGGCCGGGCCTTCTCCTGCTGCCCACGGCCTGAGACAGATGCCCGGGAGCCCCCTGTGGGCGCCCCGGAGGTGACCTCTCTGGGGCTGCCCTGTTGCTCCGAGGAGGAGCCCTGGAGCGGGAGGGAGGCGAACAATGGGGCCTCATGCCAGGCGCCCGGCCTCTGGCACAGGCTGGGGGCTCCCTGGGGAGGGCACGGCCCGGCAGGTGCTGCTATTGTGTGAGGGTACGGGGGGCCTCCCCCCGGGGTCTGCCGGACCGCCAGCAGGACAGGCTCAGGGCCGGAGGCCCGCCCATCATCCAGGGAGGACCCCGTGGCTGCCTGAGCCGACCCCCTTCAGTCCTGATAGCCCCGGCCCCGCCCTGCCCTTGGCCTCTAAAACTGTCGTTCAGAAGACCAGTCACTGGTGGCCGGCCCCAAGCAGCTCCGGGCTTGCGGGTGTCAGATTTTATGGCCAGACCTGCCGGAGGACCCGCCTGGCTGGGACGGGACATTCCTTCCTGAGTGGGGGCGCGGGGGGCGTTTTCAGGAGGGGCGTCAGCTCAGAAGGGTACGGGCAGCCTGGAGAGCAAGTTCTCTCTCTGCTGAGAGTCTTGCTCGTGAGGAAAAAACCACCACAGCACATGCTGAAAGCAGCTGAGGGCGCAGCAGCGGCCGGTGCGGGCGTGTGCGTGAATGCGTGTGCATGCGTGTGCAGGTGCGGGCATGTGTGTGCAGGTGCGGGCATGCGTGTGCAGGCGCGGGCGTGTGTGTGCAGGTGCAGCCATGCGTGTGCAGGTGCGGGCGTGCGTGTGCAGGTGAGGGCGTGTGTGTGCAGGTGAGGGCGTGTGTGTGCAGGTGAGGGCGTGTGTGTGCACTGTGCCTGGATTTCCCCCTGTGATTACTCACAGCAGCTTCACTCAGGATAGCCCCTCGCTGGAAACAACCAAAACCCCCCTCAGCGGGCAGGTGAGTGGGGAAGCAGAGTGTGGCACGCACGCCAGCAGGCACTCTTCAGCAGTAACAAGCATGAACAGACCTGCACACGGCGTGGGAGGTTCCTGTGTTACTTTCTAAGGCCGTGGGATGTCCTGCCCCAGACCGGGGGCCCCAGCAGCAGAAGCTCCTCTCCCAGTGCTGGCGGCTGCATGTCCAAGGCCAAGGTGTCCAAGGGGCCGGTTTCTCCTGAGGCCTCTCTCCCTGGCCTGCAGGTAGCCGCCCTCTCCCGAGTCCCCACATGGCCCCCCGCTGTGCACGTGCGTCCCTGGGGTCTCTGTGTGCCCACATACCCTCTTCTGAAAAGACACAAGTGAGGCTGGGCTGGGGTGCACCCGACAGCCTCATTTTAGCGTCTTCACCCCCTGCACGCCCTGTTTGCAGCCCAGACACACTCCGAGGCCCCGGGGTCTGAATGCCAACACAGAAACCTCGGGGGCACGCACTCGACCCCGGGCAGGTCTTGCGGTGGTGGGCTGGATGAGTAAAGCCAGTTTTAAAGGGCTGAGTTTTAAAGGGCCCGGTGCTGTAGGGTCCTGCATCGGTCCCATGCGGAATGACAAAGAGAGCGGGGTCGCAGAGCTGAGCTTTTTGGGTGATGGGTGGTAGGTGCGGGGGGGTCACCAGCGATGGGTGAGGCGGGAGAGACCTTGGTGGTGAAGCTCCTTCTGGGAATGGGTTGCAGCGGTGCTGGGGGTTCTGCAAACGTTTGCTGGGTGGCCACCCGTGAACCCCCTGCAGAAGGATGCTGTCACCGGATCTCACCGGTGGGGAGGCACAGCCTCCGAGAGGCCTGGCCTGGCCGAACCACTCAGGTTCCTCGAGCCTTGCGCCTGCCCTGTGGGACGTCACGGCTGTGTCCTTTCTCCTGGCCAGCCACCCGGGAGCCATTCCCTTCCCCACCCCGCAATCTCTGTGATTGGGGACAGGTCTTAGCTGCGCACCTACCAGCATGTCACCGGGGCTGCCTCGGGGGCGGGGCAGGCGTGTGCACATGACCAGACACTGGGACTATGGCCGATGCCCGTGGCGGCTCTGTTGGGGACTCTGAGTGGGCTACCCCTCACTCCTGGGATGTCTTGCTTTGGGATGTGTTTCTCCCCTTTGGGCTGCTGGCCAAGCCCTTTGCTGAGAACACTGGGCATTTTGAGGGTGACCCACCCGAGGGCATGAGCCACCACGGAGCTCCCTCATCCCGTAAGTTGGCCAGAGCAGGCCGTGGCCCCAAATTCTATGGGAGCTGACCGCTGTCAGTGGCAGATGGCCCGGCTGGGGTCCCGGTGGGTTTGGAATAACAGGAAGACGGACTTTCAGAGCTGGAAGGGCCGTCAGAAACGAGCTCTCTGTGCAGATGCGGAGGCCCAGAGCGAAGAGGCTGGTTGGGGTCACCATGGGTGGGGGCAGAGCTGTGCCCAGAGCAGGGAACGGTGCCTGGCCCGGGGTGCCTGGGGCCAGCGTGGGAACATACTGGGTGACAGTTGATGTTTCTCTAGGGACTTCTGCTTTGCCCATTTGGAATCACAGTGACCGGATGGGCGGGCAGCACCGGGGTGTTCAGCCTTTTTACAGACGGTGTGACAGAGTCCACAGGCTTGTTCACGGCTGCATGGCTGTCATGGCAGAGCCCAGTCCAGGGTCTTGTAGGACCATTGCCCTCAGTCTGGGTGGGCCAGGCGGTGGGCAGGCCTAAAAGGGTCTCAGGTGGGAGGGTACTGCTGGGAGGGGAGCACCCAGCACGTTGGGGGAGGCCTGCACCCATGCTGGCTTGGCTGGGTCCCTGGAGACCCCCCCACTCACACTGCTGACAGGAGGGAGGGTGGTCCAGCTCCACTCTCTGCTCCGATCTCTGCCCGGAGCCGCCCAGGGCCATGGGAGAGCAGGGACCCCAGGCACGTGCTAGGGACAGCAGACAGACCGACTCTGGCGGCACAGACATCCAGGGCAAATCTTGTCTGACCCCCTGGGGCGGAGTAGAAGCTGGAGAAAAGGGCCAGGACTCCCATCTCAGAGCCCAGGCCCATTTCCGCGGGGCAGCCCCTTAGCTTCCCAGCTTCAGTTTCCTCCAAAAGTAGGGTGAGTGCATTCGACATGAAGCAGGTTTCCCCTCTGTGCCCAGCTCTGGCGTGGGACCAATGTCGGCTCTTCTCCTTGGAAGAGTAACTGGACCTTCTGCATCAGGGAAATCGTCTGGGACTCGGGAGAGACCGGCCTCCTGCGCAGTGGCTGGGGAGGGATGGCTCCCCGAGTCCATGTGCTGGGGGCAGCAAGTGCATGCCACGAGAGGGGTGCCTGGTGTCCCCACACCTTTCTCTCCCCTGCGGGGAGAGGCTATATCTGGGGCCCCGGGGGGCTGAGGGGCGCCGAGGGCTGGCTGGCTGTGGGTGGTGTCCCCACAGACATGGAAGGAAAGCACTCCCCCAGGCTTGGGCACCCTGTGGCACGCTGACAAGGACCTTGCTCCTGCTTCTTCAGGAAGGGACCTGCATCCAGGACCTTCAGCCCTGGTGAGCCAGGCCTGCCGGCTACTTTGTCGGCAGAGGGACTGGGAGAGGGGCTGGCCACTCCGTGGGCGAGGAAGGGCCTGGATGGGACAGACACAGGGTAGCTGGGGCTGGACAGTGGGTCCCTGCGCCTTGTGGCCTGTTCCGTGGGGCTGGCACTGACCAGTCAGCCTCGGACAAGTGGGCAGATTTGCTGGCGGGCCTCCTGCTCCAGGAGACGTTTGTCCCCCTCCTGCCCTAGGCCGCCTATGACAAGTGGGCTTTCAGTGGATATGACAGCCACTGGTGGGGGTCCCTGGCCCCAGTCCACATCTCCACAGTTGACTCGCTCAGGACTCACTGGCCCGAGATAATGTCCCCAATGCCAGTCGGCGGACGGGACATGCGGGTGGACGGTTTGTGTCTGTCCCCCTCCTTTGTAAGACATTAAACATGCATTACTGGGTTTCCACCCCGCTCCTCTGACAGCTGTGGAAAAATAAAGAAAATTCAGTTTGAACTTAAAAAGCCGGGGCTTAATTTATGTTCCCACCTTTGTCTTCTCCCCCTTCCGATGGACAGGCCCCAGGGAGCGGGGGACAGAGGCCCTGCCGGCCCACGTGGCCCCTGGCGCCCGGGCCTTAATGGGGGCGCCCAGTGGCCAGCACGGAGGGGAGTTTTCAGATGGAAATTCGGGGAAACAATGCAATCATCTGTCCCGCAATCTGTTTTGAAGGGAAAGAGGGAGCGGGTAGGAGGGGAGAGCCGTTCTCTACCGGGGAGGCGGCCTTCGGGGCGTTTCATAGGGAGACACAGATGTCATGAATACTGATGGGGCCGGCCTGGTCTGGGAGGGTGCTCGACGGTCTTCTGAATTGTAAAGACACCCGTTTTAATGACACCGGGAAACACATGTTGGTGGGAGGGGCTCTCAGCTCATTCTGGTGTCGTTAACTCCCTCTCATTCTCCTTCCTCCCTCTTCTTCCTTCCTCCCTCCCTTCCTTCCTCCCTCCCTTCCTTCCTTCCTCCTTCCTTCCTCCTTCCTTCCTCCCTTCCTTCCTTCCTTCTTCCTTCCTTCCCTCTTTCCTTCCTTCCTTCCTTCCTTCCTTCCTTCCTTCCTCCCTTCCTTCCTCCCTCCCTCCCTCCCTTCCTCTCTCTCTCTTTCTCCCTCCCTTCCTCTCTCTCTCTTTCTCCCTCCCTTCCTCTCTCTCCCCCTCCTTCCCCTCTCTCTCTCCCTTCATTTTTGGGTCAACCACTTTCAAAGGGCTGTACTCTGTGCTGAGGAGCAGGAGGAGAAGGCAGCCTCGGCCAGGTGAGCATCTGGAAACCAGACAGCGGAGAGGGCTGTGTTGGGGCCTGTTGTGGGGGCTGGGGGCACATGAAACATTTCCCCATGCCCTTTCCCGGCCCCCTGACCCTGTGGAGCAGAGAGGCCTGCCTTTCTGGAGCACCGGCCTCCCACCTGAACCTCATAGTGTTTCTGAGTCCACGGCAGAATGGCTGAGCTACCAGAGGCCACAAGTGTTTATTAGGTACCACCTGCATGCCAGGGGCTGGGGACACAGAGGTGGCTCTGACAGCCACCTCAAGGGGCTGTCCTCAAGGAGCTGCTGGTCTGAGGGGGGAGGCAGCAGGCCAGACAGAGGGGGATGGTGTCACAATCGGTGGGGGGAGTTCCTTGCCTTGAGTGCTCTCGTAATTGGGGAGCTGGGCCCGAGAGGCTGGTGCTGGACCTGGGCCTGGAGCTTCTCATCCAAGGCAGCGCGCCCGGTGCCACCTCCTGCCTTGCCCGAGGCCCTGCCGAGTCTTGCTGGGGCAGACCAGGAGGCAGAGAGTGACAGGCCCCAGCAGCGAGGTCAGGACGGAGCCTGAGCCCAAGTCTAGGGCAGGTTCACCCCACGGTTCTGGGTGCAGCGCCGTCCACCGAGGTCACCAGACAAGTCGGCGCAGGTGGAGGCCTGGTGGGGGCTTGTTTGAGGTAAGGCCCACTTTATTTCTCTTTCCAAGTCGTGGTGAAATACAACACAGCTCACCGCTCCTCACTCGAACTGCTTGTCAGTGTGCCACTCGGCACATCAGACACAGCCGTAGTGTGGGGTGACCGTCGTCACCATCGGTACCTGGACTTGGTCACTGGCTCCAAGGAAACTCTGCACCCAGCAGCCCCCAGCCCTGGGGGGCCCTGAGTGCTCTCGTCTCTGTGATCCGACCCCCCGCAGGGACGCCCTGTGAGTGGGGTCCCACGGGCTCTGTCGCCCTGAGCCTGGCTCGTCCACTCGGCACAGTGTCCTCGAGGTCCAGCCATGCCGTGGCAGGTGTCAGGACACCCTTCCTCTGTAAGGCTGAGCAAGACTATTGCGTGGACGGACCACACTTTTTTGTATTTGTTCACCTGAGGATTGCAGAACCGTTTTTAAGAGGAAATGTGCTCCTCCTCAGACATGCGTGGAGGGTGGCGCAGGCGCCGGGGCAGATCGACTGGAGGCGGCGGCGGCCGTGGCGGTGGTGGCAGCAGTGGTGGCGGCGGTGGTGGCGGTGGTGGCGGGGCTGTCCTGCACACATCCACTGCTCAGACGCTGCCCCAGTCCCTGCAGGGCCCGCGGTGTGGTCACTGGTTCTGGCTGCACGCAGTTCCCTTCCCCAGGACTCAGCTGCTGGGGGGCTGGGTGTGGGGGGCGCCGCTTTGGCACCTCCTGTATATAGGCCCTGTGCTAGGCCTGGGTGGGGATTCAGAGGGAAGGGAGCCACCGTGCCCTAGTGGGGAGGCAAGGCGGGTCCACCCACAGGTGTGTTCTTTCAGCAAGTATTGAGCGCCTTCTGTGTACATCAGCACCCGCACCTGCACCTGGAATCTGTGGATCCGACTTCCACCCCCTGACCTGGGCCAGGCCCTCCTTCACCTCCTCTGCCGAGGGAGGGGTCGGGGTGAACAACTCCCTCGGTTGCCATGGGGACAGTCGGCTGGTGCACCTGCTTTCACACGCGCCAGGGTGCCCCTTCCCCAAGGCAGGGTGTCTCAGTGAGTCAGCCGCAGAGTGGTTGTGAAAGGCGGGCTGTGTTCCTGGGCATAGCACGGGTGGGCGTCCGCCCACCCCGCATGGATGCAGGGCGGCTGTTTCCACACACCCTCCCCTCTACTGTACTCCCAGCCATGTCTCCCTAGGGCTCCGGCGTCCCCACCTCCTCTGATGGCTCAGCTTCTTCAGACGGAAAATCCCGGAGACCCAGACAGGACTGGCAGGGTGCCCACGAGTCATCCCAGGTGCTTCTCAACCCGCTACCCTTGGGGGCCTGAGTGGCTGACACCCGGGTGGGCTCCCTGGAGGGGGTCCCCTTCTCTGGGGAAGTGACAGGGAACAGCGAAGGCACCCAGGCCATTCTGCGTCTGCACCTCTACGCCTTGCAGACCAGGAGTCCTGCTAAGGGGGCGGCGGGCTGCCTGAAGTAGGGGGTGTCCCGGGGGAAGGAGAACATGATTTGGAGCCAGACAAACCCTTATTTCTGCACCTACCTAGAGCTGTGTGGCCCTTGCGGACATTTCCCCTCTCTGTGCTTCAGCCCCGCGCCTGTGAAATGGGTCTGAAGCGGTGCTGGTGCCACGCCAGCGCTGGCACAGAGCTAGAGTGCCGGCTGTCAGGAGAGCAGAGATGTGCCTCCTTAGATGCGGGGACCCTTCGCAGGAGCTCAGGGAAGCGTGCCGGGTGGGGTCTCAGGACAGCGGGCCACTCTGGCCACGAGCTCAGCTCTCCTGGACCCTCCAAGGCAGCCCCTGCACCCCCTCCTCAGGGAAGCCCTCCCTGACTTACTGACCAGGACAGACCTTACCCTGCCCCCGTGGCCATCTCTGACCGCCGTCAGCCCCTCCTCTCCGTGGGCAGCAGCCTGTTGGGTGACTCCCCATCACTCCCCATCAGCCCCCCTGCCCCCGCCAGGGTGCTGGAGACTTGCTGACATAAAGGAGAGGGTCTTGAACGTCATTCATATTGATGGACAGGCCACCGTGTGGCAGGAGCTGAGCCTGTTAGTGAGCTGGTGAGGGTCTGAGGTTCTCAGGCCCCAGGTCTGGGTCAAGAAGACATGACCTTGGAATGGCTGCTGCCTCAGTTTCCCCATTTGTCAACCAGGCCCGTGAGCCCTTCCAGCCCAGCTGTTCTGAGTTCCTGGCTGCAGGATCAGCTGGGCGGGGCCGCTGCGGTCAGGGGGAGGGGCTTTCTTCGGTGCAGGCTGTGCGCGGAAGCAGCCGCCTGGTGTGAGGGGAACCGAGGTCCCCTTGCCTGCGCATCGCCCCAGACAGGGGGCTTACTACTTCCCAGGGCAGGTCCTGACCTCCCTACCCGCTTCGGAACTTAAGCTCCAGTGTGCTCCCCGCGGCTTCCACCCCCAGTTCCTAACACGCAGGTCCGCCGCCACCAGACCCGGAGAGCATGCACTCCATCGGGAATGGCACCGGCTGTGACTTCTGGGGACGCGCAGCAGGCAGCGCCTGCCGGGCGCCCTGTGCCGGGGCTGCTGCAGGAGGCGGCCCCTTCTGCGGGCAGTTTAGATAAGACTCTGCGCCTGGGGCCCCAGGGAGCCCAATCCCTGTGCCCCTCTTTAAATTTCTGAAAGAGGAGCGGCAGGATCAGAGGGCGACCCTGGTCTGGGCTGGGGGGCCCTGCTGCCACAGCGCCTTCAGAGAGGGGTCCCCTGCCCCAAACCTCACTACGCCTTCTTTCCCACCTCACCAGCGTGGTGGGTGCAGAATGGTGCCCTAGCTGTCCGTGCTTCGAGTTGCGTTTCTTGGATTGTTGGTAAAATGAGACATTTTGCTGCCTGTGTTGATAAAGCATGCTTTCCTCTTCGGGACCACCCAGTGGGACCTTTGGCCCCGGTGCTACGCCCATGGCTTTTTTCTTACTGATTTATAAAAGCTCTTGGCGTGTTGTGGGGGTGAAGGGGGGCCAGGGCGTGTTCATGGACGGCAAGTCCCTTTTCCGGAGAGGGCGAGAAGAATTTCCACCCCATGCTCAACGTTTGCCGATGTGTGAAATTCTCATCATCTATTTTTTTTTGCCACTCAGCTTTACACTTTTCTCTGCATTTCGTAGCTGCTTGGGCGCTGACACCCCACGGGGGCTGGACAGAGACCTTGAGGGCCCCGAGGTGCAAGAGAGGGTGCCTGGGTGTGCGCTCCCTCTGGCTCGCAGACCACAGAGAAGGACCCCACTGCAGCCGCCCCCCCCCTGGGGCAGCCCCCCGCCCCTACCAAGCACGCAGCCACTGCTTTGAAGACAGGCAGCTTTTTCAAAGAAAGTTTGCCAAATAAGCACACTTTTTTCCCCCCATCTAGGGCAGATGCAAACGGTCTTTTCAGATCGGTTCGGAGGAAAATAAATGAGCCCGCGCCGCGGCTTCGATAAATCTTTGCGCAGCCACAAGGGCGAGCTTGGGGCTCAATGAAGGGCCCAGTGTGTGGCTTCTCAATGACGCCCAGTGATGGCTCGCACCCCCGCCTTCCTCTCCCCTCCCCCGTGCCCGACCCCGTTTAAAATGGGACATTAGTGTTTTAAGACAAAGGGACCTTTGGGCCTCTCGCCCCTCCTGGAGGAAGTGCTCCGGTGTCATCTCGGCTGTGGCTTGTGCTCCGCGTGCGGCTGAGCCACGTCCAACCCTCCTCCCAGCCCAAGGACCCTCCCCGGCTGCAGACGCCTGCAGTCCCCAAGGGGAGCATCTCTCCTCACGTCCCCACTGGACACTGGACCACGGCAGCCACGGCGCAGCCGGGCTCACGCCACTGCTGTCTCCCTCCCCGTCTCTCCCAGCCGTCCCCAGACTGTGGCTGCCGAGGGAAGGCGGGAGAGGCTCCAAGCCTTGCTCCAGGATCAAGTTCAGGTCCTCTGCCCCCAGCCTGGCTGTCATTGCCACTGTCTTTTCCCACCGTTCCCACACAGGGACTCTGCACCCCCTACCCCCGCCCTGAGCACATTGCCCAGGTGGCTCTGCACCTGGTGGGATCATCACCCACGTGGCCCACCTGGAGGAGCCCTGCTCTTCCTTGAGGGTTGGTCCCCAGTCTCCCCGGCACTGGGACGCCTCCTGCATTTCCCGTGCCAATCCCGTGGACGGTGGGCGTGCAGCCGGCACTCGCTCTGTCCCTGGGTGGCCACCTGGTACCGCCCCAGCTCTTCCACAAGCTTCCTCACCCCGTGCCTGTCTGACCCCTTTCCTGGGGACGCACGCACATCAGGAGCCAGCCTCACCGGGCATGGTGCATGTGGATTCCACGGGACCGGGGACCCGAGGAGCTGGCGGTGGCCGGGTCGGCCGAGGGATCCTCAGGGCCCTGGGCGGGGTGGGGGGAGCAGGGGTTCCTTCCTGGCTGTGCGACACACGCAGCAGAGCACTCACCCACCCCCGACTTCATATCCGCCCACGACCTCGGGATTTGGAGACAGGGTCTCGGTGTCTGTGATTCAAGGTCTCGAGAAGAGATGGTCCTGAACTGGGCTGGGTGTCCTCACCAAGGACGGAAGGGGAAAGACGGACGCAGAGAAGCCCATGTGACCATGAGGCAGTAGCTGGCGGTGGCTGGCAGGACACCCCCCGCCCCGCCTGCCTCCGGAGGGAACACAGCCCTGAGATGCTCTGATTCCGGACTTCCGGCGGCAGGAAGGACCCGGAGGGAGTGCGTTTCTGTTAAGTCGCCCGGGATTGTGGCGGTCTGTCACCGCAGCCCCAGGACCCTCAGCAGGACTGGAAATCCTTTCCCAGGGAGCTGGGTGGGCGTCTTCTCAGTCTGTGGTCCCTTCTGTGAGCAGCGTAGGTCCACCCCCTGTCGCCGATGTCCGGAGCGAGTCTGCGGCCTGAGCCCAGACTGCTGCAAGCTGCCGCTCCTCTGACCCTCGCAGCCCTGCTGGCACACAGCCCACGGGGCTGCCGTGACCCTTTCGTGGATGGGGAGACTGAGGCTCAGAGCGGCAGTGCCCAGCCATGGCTTGAGAGCGTGGCCCCTGCTTGGGTGGCTCCTCCGGCCCTAGAGGGACACAAGGGGGCTGTGGCCAGACTCCCGTCATCTGGCCCCAAGCAGGCTGTGCACCTGTGCTGCCCGGGGTGGGAGCCCTGCCGTCCCTGCGTTGAGAGTGTCCGCTCAGGATCCACTGAGTGAAGGGACCCGAGAGTGGAGCCAACATCTGGCTTCACGCCGACGCTACACGGACGGCTGCACAGACAGCGCTGCACGGGCCCCGTCCCTCGTCCCTCCTTTTACGGCAGCCCTTTCTGTGACAGTCACCGGCATGCCAACGGGACCCGACAGAGCGTCCTCTGGACTGCCCAGTGTCCACCTTCTCTACTCTGGGCTTCTGGGTCGAGGCGTCCTTGGGACCCGCCCTCCGTGCCCCGCCTCCGGCATAAACCTGGACGTGTGACTACCGTGTGATGGCGTTGACCCTCTGTGGACACCCTTGACTTCGGCGACAGTGCTGGTGGGCAAACCCCTTTTCTGTCCCTGGGAGGTGCCCCCTCCACAGATTTGCAGGGGTCCCCAGCTGGTGGCAGGCCCCGTCACCCAGGGTAGCTGCGGCCTGATGACATGACCTCGGGTGAGGCCACCCTCCTTCCCTGTCCCTGCTTCGGGGCCGGGTCCCCACAATGTGCCCACCTGCACAGGACCTTGTCTCAGGTTCGGGCAGACCCGGAAGCACTCAAACATTTCGGGGACCCTGCCGACTTAGGGCAACTGGGATGGCGGACGGGGAGAGCGCCGTCCGTTGACTCGGAGCCGGAGCCCGAGTTCCTGTGCTCAGTCACTGGCCCCTCGCTCGCTCATTCACCTGGTCGGTGTGCAGCCTCCCACAGCGTGGCCGCCGCACAGGACCGCCCTCTGTCCCCGTGGTGACTGTGAACGCAGCTGAAGCGGAGTAGCTCTCGGTGACTTAGATCGAGGAGGCGGAAGAGCTGTTGAGGGGACAGATGCTGGCGCCAGACAGGCGGGTTCAAATCCTGTCTCCCCCACTTTGTAGAGGTGAGAGCTCGGGCACGGCCTTTCACCACTCGGATCCTCAGTTTCCCCATCTGCGGGATGGGCATAAGAATCTCTCCTTGAGGGGACCTGGTGGCTGTGCAACAAAATCTCATGCACCAGGCATGGACCCCCGCGTGCGCTGAGCTTGCAGGCTGGGCGGGGCATTGGCTGTCGGTAACGGTGAGTGGGCGCCAGCGGCCTCGGGTGGTGGGCCTGGATTTCTGGGACCTGGCACCTCCATTCTGTTGGCCGGCCTCAGTCCTCAAGGCTAGCTGGCACATCCCTTGGCCTTGGACATGGCCAAGAAAATCAGTAGCCCACAGCTCGTTGGTAGGAGCCCAAACAAACAAACACCTTGGTCGCCAGGAGGGGACGGCGCCCTCCCCTCCCAGCGGGGCTGCTGACGGCGGCCCGCTGAGCTGATCAAAGGTGCTGGCGGGGATATGTGCCTCGCCCTGGACAAGCACGACGTTTCCTTGGGAAAAATCTCTCTCCTTTATGTGCATGTCAGCTGGTTATGAAACAAGAAATTTGTAGAGGCTTAAAGAATCCCACCCTGATCTTTGGAAATCTCTGCCCACCCTCGTTCAAGTCCCAACAGCACTGCCGTGCCACTGCCGGCTCGTGAGTCACAGAGGCTAAATTTGTGACTTTCGTGCCCCCAGAGTTCCAATGAAGGATTAGGAGAATGCTCCAGGTAGGAAAAACGCCTGCACCCTGAGGACGTGCTAAGCCTAGGTGAGGTGGCCACGTGGTTGGGGCTGAGCCCCTGGGGGTGAAGGTGAGCTTCCCCCGCCGGGCCCAGGGAAGGGCCTCCTTCTGGCAGGAGTCGTGGCCCCAGACCGGCATCTTTCCTCCTGTTCTCATAGGTTACCACTCTGGAAGGAACAGACCAGGCCAGGCCGTCTTTCTTGTTCCTTTTCCCATCATCTCAAATTTGAGAATTTTCTCAAATGTGGCATGCCGGTGACTGTTCATTTCTGCTGCCTTTCCGTGCAAGCTTCCTGCCTCCTGGGGCCCGGTGTAGTGCTCACATTGCCCCTCAGAGCAGGATGCTGTCCTTGTCCCATTGTACAGGTGGAAAAACCGAGGTTCGGAAAGGGAAGGAGCTTGATGGGCATGCTGCCGCTGAGGGCAGAGGGGCTGGGACTGGAGCCCAGGTGGCCAGCCTGCACTGCCCTGCGTAGAAGTGTCCTGTGCTCCCCCTAAGCCCCCCTCTGTCCTCTGCGTCCTTTCCCTGGCCCACTGGGTCTGAGCTGCGGAGGGCGGCGGAGAGGAAGAGTGAAGGGTGCCCTCTGAGGCCGCTGGCTCCTGGGTGGCCTGTGGCCTCCACAGACCTGCCCCCCACCGTCCCCTGTCATAAGATGCCAGCACCTTGTAGCCCTGGCCCTGAGGCAGGATGGGTGGGGTGACTCAGGGACGTGGGTCCTCCCGTGGTCACGGCCCTCGTTCCTGGAGGGAGAGCCCAGGGAGAGGAGGGTGGAGGGGGCATCTCAGGGTTGGAGGCCCCCAGCACGCCCTGTCCTACAGACGGCTCCCCACCCAGCCAGGCTGACCACAGGGCTGCCCTGCCTGCGCCAGCCGGCCCGGCCTCGTCTGGCCTGCCTGTGCCAAGCGGCCGGCCCGCTTGCCTGCCCCCTTCTGTTTGCTGGTGGAGTCTGGCGGCCGTCCCCTGGCCTGGGGCCCCGCCGCAGCCTGGGAAGCACCAGCTTTCATCCCTGGTTCTTCGTTCTCACCTTTGATCCTGTTGGCGAGTGCAGGGCCTCGAAGCCCGTTGGGTTCCGACCTCCGGCCCTGCAGAGGGGGATGCTGAGGCGCAGAAAGGGAGCGGCAGGCTGGCGGTGGAACTGGGCTGAGCGTCACGCTCTTCCCCAGTTCCTGTTGGCTGATCCCAGTGTCCCCAGAGTCCTGGTTGAGGAATTTGAAGGTGCCAGGAGGGGGTGAGGGTGCAGTGAGGGCCCTTGGGTGCCACTCAGGCCAGTCTGGGCTCTGCGGAGGGGTCCCTCTGCCCAGTGAACAAGGGGACCAGGAGCTGGGCAAGGAGAGTGGGGTTCTCGGGACCAGCCGGCCCTCCTCCCCGGGCAGCAGCCTCTCTGCTGGCGTTCCGGGCAGGGTTCCTCCACTTCCCCGAGCCCCTGGCCTCTGCCCCTCCCCCGTCTGCTGCTCCCACGCATGCAGCGACCACAGGAAATAGCTCCCTAGCCACGCAGAGCTCCGCTCCGCAGACACAGAGGTGGGGTCCCAGAGGGAAGGGGGTCCCCTAAGATTGCCAGCATGGGAGTGGGCTCACACTCTGCACCCGGCCGCTGGCTGAGGGGTGAGATTCCACTTGGACGGGTGGAGTGGGAGGGGGCCCTGGGGTGGGGTTGGGGCTGAGGAGGAGGGAGGGAGGGAGGCATGGCTGGCAGACTCCAGGTAGGTCCTCTGGTGTCTACACACCGTGTAACCCCCTCCCCACTGCCCCAAGAAGGCCAAGGTGATGGGATGTTGCTTCTGTTACTGTGTCATGTTACATGAGACTTCATCAGGCCGTCGCCCTCGATCTGAGTCCCCCTCACTCTGAGTCCCCCTCGCTGGCTGGCGGGGAAACCCATGGGGCAAGGAGGTCAAGGCCCTGCGTCCTGCCGCCAGGAGAGAACGGCCTCTGCTGACAGCCCGGGTGGGCCTGGGAGCTGCCTTCCCGGTAGAGTTCCAGCTGGGACCTCAGCCTCGTGGCCGGGTGCCCTGTGTGACCGAAAACAGAGACCGGGCGAAGCCACGCCCGGACTCCGGAGGCAGTGGCAGCAGGCGAGTAGCACGGCGGGAGGGAGCTGGAGATGCTTCGTTTGCACCCGGCCCAGGGAGGCCGTCCGCTGAGACAGGACGGCCATGAGAAGGAAACAGCTGGTGTTTGTGGAGCCTCTGATGGCCCGATTCAACACACGTGAACTTGTCCTCACAGCAGCTCTGTGTGGGGGCTGGTACCTCCTTACCCCCGTTTTACAGATGAGGAGGCAGAGGTGCAGGGAGGTCACACAGCCAGCAGGGATTCGAACCCAGGGAGTTCCTGCTCTTGAGCACTGCCCCAAAGCTGCCCGGGGGGGAGGGGTGACGAGACCGAACGTGGGAAAGGAGTGGGGGTTGGGAGGGCCCCCGTGCTTGGCAGAGCACAGCCCCACCCATTCCTGCCTCCTTCCCGGGCTTTGCTCTGCTTCCCGGGAGGCCTGCCTGGGGGAGGCGGGCTCCCCAGGGAGAGTTATGGGGACACGGCTCCAGCGCCAACCCTCTGCCTGGTATTTGCGGAGCCCACGTGAGCTGCCGGCCCTCAGGACCCAGGTTTTTCATCCATAAATGTGGAGCCGAGACCACCAGCCCTGCAGCCTCTCCAGGCCACTGAGAGGTGGGGTGCCACATGGGCCTGGAAGCCCCAGGACAGCCGGCCACCTGGCAGACCTCCAGGAGAGGCTGGGACCATGCCACACTGTGGACGAGCAGTGTGGGCCCGATGGCCTGCCAGCTTGCTTCCGGCCTCGCACTTGCGACTCGGGGCAGCGGCCCCTGATCGCTGTCTGTCTCCTAACCACTGGCCAGGGGCACCGGTCCCCACTTTCCTTTGGCAGAAGGCAGGGCTGGCATGCGCTGTTACGCAGAGGGGTGAGGTTTGATGGAGTTAGGGGGAGAGCATGTCAGACACCACATTCCGAAGGGCAGTGTGGCCCCTGGGGACCGCGGGACCACGGGACCATGGGACCACGGACGTGAGTGCACGTCTGAGGTCGGATTTTCCCACAGTCACGCTGAGAAAAAGGAAGAACAGGCAGGTGAAACGTAAAGACATATTTTATAATATGTAACTCAGTGTGGCCAAGAAGCTATCATTCCAACACGTGGTCAATCTAAGGCATTTTTAGTGAGATATTTTACACTCTCTTCATAGAGAAGTCTTTCAGGCCCATCAGATTTTGGTTCCAAGCAGCCACATTTCACGTACTCGGCTGCCGCCAGTGGCCAGCAGCTGCCCTGGGGGACCACGCAGCTCTGGGGACAGAGGTGGGTGTGAGACCTGCCTATACCTCCAGCTGCCATGTGACTTAGGCTTACGATGTGCCAGGCGCTCTTCGAGGAGCTTCCCACGTATTACCTCACCCAGTCATAATTCCCGTTGTGTTTAGGTGAAGACCTGGAAGCACAGAGAGGTTAAGTAATTTGCCCAAAGCCACACAGCTGTTGCGAACGGGAACCAGCCCTGTGGAGAGGCAGAACCGGGCCTGAGCCCCGAGTTTCACCTGTCGGATGCGCTCCATGAAGTCACCCAGGAAGCCTGATCATGACCGATCAGTGAGCCAGTCGCTGGCTGGCCCCACGGGGAGTCAGGCTGAGGCGCGGAATGTCTCCCTGCGCTGGGAGTTCTCCGCAATTCATCAGCACTTATTAGCTGCCTGCTCTGCGCCAGCACAAGGGCAGCCTGGGGCAGAGCTGGGTGTCTGCCAGGGACTGGCTTTCCCTTGTCTTCCCACGGAGTCCCCACCCGCTGCCAGGTGTCCACCCACGGCCCCAGTGGGCTGGGCTCCCCCGCCCCCACCCTGCCTAGCCTCACCCCGTGAGCTCACAAGTTCAGGCCGAGACCTAGAGGTGCCCCGGGGCCTGCTGCAGGAGGGGGAGGCTGGGCCCGCAGCCTGACACCCTTGCTGCCCCGCCCACCCTGGCCCCAGCCAGGACTTTTGCCTGGGAATCTACAGGGTGCTTGTCTTTCTCTGGAAACAGGTGCCGGTTTGAAGGGCCAAGCCTGGCTTTGTTCCTCTGTACACGTGGATGCCCCCCAGCCTGTCCCCTCTCCTCTCCCCCATACCACAGCCACTCATGGAAAACCACCCAGAACTATCTTTTGAAGTTCAGCGTTACCATATACATGAGGATCATGCACACGTCTTGGGCGGACAGCTCCCTGGATTTTTCCTGATGTCTACACACGGCTA
Source organism: Tonatia bakeri (assembly GCA_004024845.1). NCBI lineage: Eukaryota > Metazoa > Chordata > Mammalia > Chiroptera > Phyllostomidae > Tonatia > Tonatia bakeri. The sequence continues at coordinate 1,873 of PVIA01007179.1, read as the reverse complement.
ACCACCATCCAGGTCAAGGACGTGAGGCTGCCCTGTACCCCTTCCCAGCCCATACCCCCCACCTGAGGTGACCACTCATCTGAGTCTGTCCTCATAGATAGCTCTGCTGGTCTTTGAACTTGATAAAGAGGGGATACTTCAGTGGGATCTTTTCTGTCAGCTTCTTTTGATCAGCAATTCTTTTGACATCCATTTGCCTGTTGTATATGGTAACACTGAACTTCAAAAGATAGTTTTGGGTGGTTTTCCATGAGTGGCTGTGGTCTCTTTGTAACTCTTGCAGAGTAGGATCCTTCGTATGAGTTTACTACAAATGTGCCCTTTGTTCCGGTCTTGGGCTGCCATTAGTGAAACCTCCGTGGGCCTCCCAGCACATGTCTGCGGTGCACACGTGGATCATTTCTCTTGGACTGGAAATGCCTGGCCAAGTGCCCTCCTTGTTTAATGTTCGTAGTAGATTCTGATGCTTTTCCAATGTGGTCTGTTTCCGTTTACTCTCCAACGCCAAGGCGTGAGAGTTATGGTTGCTCCATATCCTTGTCAACACTTATATCATCTGTATTTTAAATTTTAGCCATTCTGTTGGACCTTCAGTAACTGTGGCTTTAATTGCATTTCCCTGGTGACTGATGGCATGGAGCACCTTCTCGTATTGACACAGAGAGGTCTGATCAGATCCCTGGGGAGGAATTGGGAGAGGCCATAGGAAGAGGCTGCCCGAGGCAATGATAAGCAGCTTAGGACAGGATTGGTGGGGAAGCTGAAAGCCTCCAGAGCCCATGGAATTATGAAAGAGGATCTGGAATAGCAGGTGGGCTCTCAGACCATCAGGTGCTGGCTCATTCTGGCCCTCCAGCTGTTCCTGGAGGACGCCTGGGTGATGGTGCTGCAGCCGCCTGCGTTTCCCAAGAGAAGGCAAGGCATTTTGGATGGGAAGGACCTCCGGGCACAGCCTAGGGTTGGGCTGGCCTGGCAGAGGGTGGCAGGGTTATTCTTCTGTGGGTGTTCTAGAAGGGACAACCTCTGAGACAGAAGCCTGCTGTTCTTCCAAAGTTGTGCAGCTTCTGTACCTTATGTTGTTTTAGTTTATAAACTAACCCTACAGAAATAAGACAATTAAAGCTAACGGGGAAATGCTGGGAGAACTCAGGTGTTAGAGTTTAGCCTTAATTGACAGGTTTAAGTGATTAAAGCTGTGACCAAGGAGTTACAGCATTCAGCCTTGACCAATGGGCTTCAGTGACCGTTTCCGTGTGGAAAGCTGTGATTCCAACATTGTGGAGCTTTTGAACAGACCCCTCTCCTTTATTACTGAATTTTTGCCCCTGCAATTTTGCCCAGAGGGTGGTGGTGGGCGGCAGGACCCCAGTTGCTGTTAGGTATCAATATTCCCACCAGACATTTGGACAATGCTTTTGTGAAGTGTGTGTTCCAGCCTTTCCTCCACTCAGAAAATTAGGTTGTCTTTTATCAACCATTAGGAGTTGTTTGCACGTCCAATGACAAACCTTGTGTTGGGTCTATGTACTGTGAATATCTTCTCCCATTCTGCATTGTTTTAATCCTTACCCGAGGATATGTACATTGATTTTAGAAAGAGAGGAAGGGAGAGAGAGAGAACCTTTTCACTATTTTAATTGCCTTTTCCCATTTCTTAAACTTCTTTTCTTCTTTTACTTTAAAGAAAATTAATCTTTTTTATTTTGAGGTCATCGTAGAGTCACGTGCAGTTGTAAGAAATAACAAAGAGCTCCCACGAACCCTTTATCTGGTCTTCCCCCAACGCTGATGCCTTGTAACGCTGTCACACAGAATCGCAGCCAGGACACTGACATCTGTAAGTTCTGTCACCACACAAAGAACCCTCCTGCTG
>PVIA01007178.1:0-86918 GCA_004024845.1 Tonatia bakeri | reverse complement strand
TACCAATGGCTTATTTCACAGACATAGAACAAACACTTCAAAAATTTATATGGAACCATAAACGACCCCGAATATCTACTGCAATATTGAAAAAGAAGAGTAAAGTAGGAGGGATCACAATACCTGACACTAAACTATACTACAAGGCCACGGTAATCAAAACAGCCTGGTATTGGCATAAAAACAGGCACGTGGACCAATGGAACAGAACAAAGAGCCCAGTAATGAACCCAAGTCTCTACAGCCAATTAATATTCAACAAAGGGGGCAACAACATAAAATGGAGTAACAATAGCATCTTCAACAAATGGTGTTGAAGGAACTGGACAGCTATGTGCAAAAAAAAAAAAAATGAAACTCAAGCACCAACTTACACCTTATACAAAAATAAATTCGAGATGGATAAAAGACTTAAATATAAACTATGACACCACTAAAGTCCGAGAGGAGAACGTATGCAGGAAAATCTCAGATATTTCACACAGCAACATTTTTACTGATATGTCCCATAGAGCAAAGGACATAAAGGAAAGAATAAAGAAATGGGACCTCATCAAAATAAAAAGCTTCTGTACAGCTGAAGAAAACAGTATCAAAATAAAAAGAGAATCAAATGTATGGGAAAACATATTTGCCAATGATTACTCTGACAAGGGCTTAATTTTTAAAATATATAAAGAACTTACATGACTCCACTCTAAGAAGGGAAGCAACCCAATTAAAAAATGGACAAAGGACTTGAACAGACAATTCTCTAAGGAGGACATACAGAGGATCCAGAGACCCATGATAAGATGCTTAATATTGCTAGTTATCAGAAAGACGCAAATTAAAACCACAATGGGATACCACTTCACACCAGTCAATGGCCATCATAAACAAAGCAACAAACAAGTGTTGGAGAGGTTGTGGAGAAAAGGGGACCCTGGTGCAATGTTGGTGGGACTGCAGACTTTTACAACTACTATAGAAAATAGTATGAAACTTTCTCATAACACTAAAAATTGATCTACCTTTTGACCCAGCAATTTCACTGCTAGGACTGTATCCTAAGAACCCTGAAACATCAATCCAAAAGAACCTATGCACCCCAATGTTCATAGCAGCACAATTTACAATAGCCAAGTGCTGGAAGGAACCTAGGTGCCCATCAGTAAATGAATGGATGAAAAAACTCTGGTACATTTACATAATGGAATTCTATGCAGCAGAAAGAAAGAAGCTCCTTTGCAACAGCATGTATGGAGCTGGAAAACATTATGCTAAGCGAAATAAGCCAGGTGGTGAAAGACAAATACCACATGATCTCACCTTTAACAGGAACCTAAACAACAAAAGAAACAAGCAAAATATAACCAAAGACACTGAAGTAGAGAACAGGTTGACAGCGACTGGAGGGGAGAGGGGAGGGAATTTTTCAGGTGAGAATGGGAAGGGTTTTCAGGAACAAATATAAAGGACACATGGACAAAAACTGGGGGGGGGTGGAAATGGGATGGAGGTGCAGAGGGAGGGGTGAGTGGCTGGGAAGGTAGTAAAGGACAGAAAACTGTATTTGAACAATGATTAAAATAATATTAGAAAAGAAAAAAATAAAACAAAAATAAAATAATGTACAAAACAAAAAAATATAATAATAAAAGAGAAAACTAGAATAAGAAGGAGATAATAGAAGGTATGAAAGACAAAAAGAGAATAAATAAATTATAGGCAAAATGATGAAAACCTTAAGAAAGAGAAAATAGTTGTTCATCTCAGCAGATTGTTATGGCTACTGCTATCACCCTCTGGATACACTATCTGCCAGGCCCAGTGAATATGCTCTAGTGTTCTCCAAAGCTGCCCACTTTTTGTGCTGGTCTCAGGCCTCCCAAAACATTCTCTGTTGCAAGCAAATGTCAGGTACCTTCTCTTCCAAGTCCTCAGCTAGTTTGTCAGGGCACAGTTACCAGCCCTGTGAAGGTTGTGGTAAAAAAAAATATGTATGTATATATATATACACACATATATATGTGTGTGTGTGTGTGTGTGTGTGTGTATGTGTGTGTAATTACCAAAGACAGTGAAATACAGCACAAATTGACAGTAACCAGGAGGAGAGGGGAGAAGATAATGAGAGAATAAAAGGGAAGGATCATCAAGGAACATTTATAAAGGACCCATGGACAAAGCCAAAGTCAAAGGGGTTTAAGATTGAGAGTGGGAGGTGCTGATGGGTGGGTCATAGTGAGCAATCAGGGGGAAATGGAGGCAACTGTACTTGAACAGCAATAAAAATGAAAAAAAATTAGTGTATGTTGTGTGTATCCAAGAGATATATTCATTACTAGTATGTGTTGAAATTAAAAAATAAATAAATACACTGCAAATTATATGCATTTATATGTTTATAATATGAAATACATGATTTTTAATTTATTTTAAGTTATAGAAATAATTGAACAAGGAAATACAGAAACATAAAGGATAAATTTTTTTCTATTCAAATAATGGAAACATAGATATTGCTAAAAAATACAACCAAAAATGTCTTTAACATTAATGAATCAGGATCTTTAATAGTTGGCTTTATAAAATGTAACAGTCATCACACACAACATTGGTATGCTGAAGGCATAAATACTTTTCACAAAACTTGCAAAAATATTTTGATAATCAACTTGTTTTGGATGCATAGCACCTAACACATCTTTTTCTTTTCCTGCATGTTAAAGAAACTCTATCTATGTCATCATTAGAATTTCATTTAATTAGTGGTTGAAACTAAGTTTCAGGTTAAAGGCTTATGCATACCTGTAGAGATTTCTGAACACTTTTTAATTTGTCCTTACACTAACTGCATTACAAGATTTCTAATAAATACTCCATGCCTTATTTTCGCATTGCTGTTCATCATATGAATAGCCTGAGCATTTATTCCTGAAAAATTGTGTAGAATATAACCATAGGCTATCTTTTGGTGTTCCTGGGCACATTATATGTTCCTATCCTTTGGTCCGCAGTGTTAACTACTGACTTTCTTTGGATGTAATATTCTATTATGTTAGACTTTTGCAAATCCAAAGTTATGGCTTCATCAAAATGCATACTTGAAACTAAAATTACATTTTTCCTTTTTTAGATATACGAGATACAAGTGTGCAATCTGCACAAAAAGCAAACAAGTTGGATTTTTCAGTCCTGTTCTTAGAAGACACAAAATCCGGGGTCATTAGGGTTTAGTCTTATGAATAATATCTACATATGAAAGGTGTTTCTTTTCTAAGCCAGAAATAAGATTTATATCAGTGAACCAGTTATCTGTTGTAATATTACATCTTGATGATTAAATGGATCCTGATGTCTCTTGATTATGTCTGTTGGTTTATTATTAATCAAGGAAGGGCCTTCAGCCTGCTTATCAGTATATACAGGGTCTGGCAGAAGTAAGGCCTGCTTGAGTGTGGTTGGTAGTGTAATAATATGGGTATAAGAATTTATAATTTTAATTTGAACACTTCACATAAAATGTCATATGGTGTGCTTGACTGTGATATTGTTATGTTACAGAATTACATGCTTATGATTTTGTAATAAAGTACATTTTAATAAAAAGGGGTGTTATTTGTGCTGGAACATATATTTCAAGATTTCCTATATAAAATACTTTTGAATTGACCATAGCAAAATTTTTATATCATATTTACTGAGCTTGAATAAAATATACTGTCTAAACCTACATTTGCCTCTAAATCCAGGTAACATTTCATCTATTGTTACATTCTGTCCCATATAGTAACATAATTTACAGTTTTCTCCAAATGCTGAGAAAATGTTTCTCATAGCCTCTAATTTTTCCATTTTCAGGCATTCTAAGCAGGTAAGTATTTCATTAAACCAGATAGAATTATGGAATACATCTAAACCTCTGTAAAGATATTATAAGACTAAAGGTCAATCCCACCACCATCTGTAGCCTATAAATCCCACAAACTTAGCCAATTGCTGTGACATAAACCAGCTAGATATAAAAGGCCTAAAAATGCTTTAAATTCAATTTTGTCTATTTGCTTAGCATCTCTTGTGAAAACTGGCTCAAGACAGAATTGCTTCATTTGTTTGTGTATAATAAGATTAGATCTACAATATCATTTGTGAAGATGGTGGCCAGGTGGGTGGGAGCAGAGACAAGTTCTCCCTGTGCCCAGCTGGAACATGTAGCTGATCTTCTGAGGAACAGAGCAAACAGCCCATGGAACCCCACATTATATGAAGTTTGGAGGCCAAAATTTGTAGAGGACACTGAAAAACAGACAGTGAGGAGGTTGTGCTGGGAGGGTAAGTTCCCTGGGATCTGTGCAGGGACCTAGGCTGCTGTGGCCCCTGGTCTGCTGCCCACCACAGGATACAAGGAGGAGATTTAGATCACCAGCTCCCTCCCTATGAGAGCAGGGAAGGCAGCCTGGCACCAAGAGGACCTGGATGCTGGAAGTTGCTGGGGGGAATAGAGATAAAGTGGGAGACACACAAAGGCAGTGCACAACTGCTGGGGCTGTGGATGCCAGCACCAGAACAATTGGGGTGTTGGTGCACAACTCCTGGGGAAGGGAGAAGAGTTGGGCCATGTTGGACCATGACATGGATAATCTCCAGAGTGGTTAGAATGTTGGGCTGTGTGAAAAGTCCTGCACTTGTTAAGAATGGTGGGCAGCAGCTTTGTAGGAAACTCATGAACAGCAGCTGGCTCAGCCGAGGATGAATTGAGTGGCATGCACCCAGAGACTGAGTGGCTGATTGAAACCAAGCACTGAGCTTGTCTCATGCTGTGCCCCAGAGGCTAAGTGGCCAATTGGTACTGTCTGCCCAAACTTGACTCATGCTGCATGCCTAAAGGCTGAGTGGCTGATTGAAACTCCGTGCCTGAGACTGAATGGATGATTTCACTCTGGCAGCTCAGGGAGAACCCAGGCCAGAGGCTGGGCAACTCTGAATGTTGTGGCCCAGACCTGGTCCTCATCCTCTCAAATCCATAGGAAGGGAGGAAGCAAAGCCCAGCCACATTTGACCTGTGGCATCCAGGAAGACCAGCAGACCTCACTGAACAGGTTTAAAGTAAACAGGAGACTTATTTCTTTTTCTTTCCTCTCTCTTTTTTTTTCTTTTTTTTCTTCCCCCAAGGAAGACAATAAGACTTAGAGGTATGAAAGGTCCACAGACAGATCAAAGGGGGAGCACAAGGCTAACCCCCAAAACTGAGAAACTGAGACAGATGTCATTTTGTTATCCCATAGAAGTGGCATTTTATTGTTTATGTGTATTATTATTATTATTACTTTTAATTAGTATTTTTAAATTTATTTTCCTTATGTTTAGTTTTCTTTCTCTGTTTAATTGCATTGTTTGACTGGTTTTCCTTATTCTCTCTTTATTGTATTTTAATTTTCTTTCTTTCATTTAACTCATGATTCTTGATTGGGTACTTTCTTTCTTGTTGGCCAAATCATATATTTCCTGTCATGTTATTGTTGTTCCAGTACTATTGTAAATAACTGTACAAATTGTATATACTACATGGCCACCCTCCCTGATGTTAGTTCACCTCACTTTATTCCTGAGCATTATTATTGTTGTGGTTAACTATTCTTTCCCATACTATGCCTCCTTTCTATCATTTACTGTCACTATATCTCATCATCTAACTTCCCACAAGCACTCTGTTTCCTGGATTCAGCTCACAATCCTCCTCTCCTCTGACAAGAGTCCTATCTCTCTTTCACCTTTTATAAAAAGTAGCTAGTTGGGTGAAATACCACAATTAATGCCACACTTATACAAGGAATTTCCTACCACTTCTCTAATCACTAATACTTTAAGCCCTATAGGATACTCTCCCACTGTCTTAATCCATTTTGCTTACCCTTGCCACTGATCACAAACAAGAATAGGTGGAAGGTGTGAACATCAAATTATCTGCTGGAGGAGAGAAACCACCAACAAAGAAACCACCAAAAGAAAAAAAAAACAAGTACAACAAGAGGCTCACATAAACAGAAGAAAGGGCAAACCTATAGTGTCCAGAAAAGGGGACCAAAGAGACCACACTACTGGACTCCACAGAATTCCTACCATAGAAGTTCACTCTACAAAGACAGCTAGCAAAGTGAAAGAAACATCAGGAACCACAGAAACAACAACAACAAAAAAATCACCTACAATGGGGAGACAAGAAAACAACATGCAATCAAAAGAAATGGAAGACTCCCCACTAAAAGAGCTAAACTAAATAGAGGTAACCAAAGTATCAGATATAGAATTCAAAATAATGGTTGTAAAGATGCTCAAGGAACTCACAGACAACTAAAAGGAACTGAGTGAGAACTACAATAAGATGAAAAAGGAAATAGAAACTATAAACAAAAACAAGGAAGAAGTGAAAAATCAAATCTCAAAAATGAAAAAAGATACTAGAAAGAATTATAAGCATGATGGATGAGCAGAGGATTGACTCAGTGAGCTGGAGGACAAAGCAGAAAAAAAAAACATAAAGAGAAAGAAAAGGAAACAGACTCAGAAAGAATGAAGAGGTGGTAAGAGAGCTGCTAATAAAACATGAAACATAATACTATACATATAATAGGAATACAAGAAGCAGTAGAAAACGACAAGGGATAGAAAACCTGTTTGAAAAAGTAATGGTGGGAAATTTCACTAATTTGATGAGAGAAAAAGACACACAAATCCAGGAAACACAGAGAGTCTCAATCAAGAGAAACCCAAAAAGGCCCACTTAAAGACACATAATTAAAGACATCATAATTAAAATTGCAAAATTCCAAGACAAAAAGAAAATCTTAAAGGCCGCGAGGGAGAAACAAGAAGTAACATACCAGAAAGCCCCAATAAGACTGGCAGCTGTCTTCTTATTGAAACGATCCAAGCCAGAAGAGAATGGCAAGGAATATTCAAAGCAATGAAAAACAAAGGCCTGCAACCAAGAGTACTCTAACCAGCAAGGCTCTCAACTAAAATGGAAGGCCAAATAAGTAGTTTCCCAGACAAAAAAAAAAATTCAAAGAATATACACCCTTCAAAACTAGCTCTGCAAGAGATGCTGAACAGACTGCTTTAGAAAAGGAAGAAAAAGAATGAGAGAGAGGAACACAGATATGAAGGAAGTAAAATGGCAATGAATAAGTACCTATAAATAATAACCTTAAATGTAAATGGATTTAATGCTCCAATCAAAAGACATAGAATAGCTGAATGGATAAGAAAGAAGGACACACACATATGCTGCCTGCAAAAGACCCACCTCAGGTCAAAAGACCTACACAGACTGAAAGTGAAGGGCCAGAAACAATTATTCCAAGCAAATGGATAGGAAAAAACAGTGGGGGTAGCGATACTCATATCAAAATAAATAGACTGCTACAAAAGTCCATAAAAACAGGCCCAGAAGGTCACTTTATAATACTCAAGGGAAGAATCCATCAAGAAGACATAAACATTATAAATATATATGCACCCAACATGGGAGCACTCAGCTACATAAAGAAAATCTTGGAGAACTTCAAGAAAGATATTGACAGCAACACAATTATACTAGGTGATTTCAGCATCCCACTATCAAAAATGAATAGATCTTCCAAATGAAATGTTAACAAAGATAGTGCAGCATTGAACAATGTCCTAGATCAAATGGACTTAACTGATGTACATTAAGTCTTCATCCAAAAGAAGCAAAATAAATACCTTTTTTCAGATGCACATGGAATATTTTCAAAGATAAACAACATGATAGGACACAAAACAAGACTTAAATTCAAGAAATTTGAAACCATATCAAGCCTCTTCTCTGACCACAAGGGACTGAAACTAGAAACCAACATCAAAGAAAAATTTCAAAAACCCTTAAACTCATGGAAATTGAACAGCATGCTATTAAACAATGAATGAGTCAAGAATGAGATCAAGGAAGATATCAAAAAGTTTGTAGAAACAAATGAAGATTATTTTACAGAAACCCAAAACTTATGGGACACAGTAAAGGCAGTCCTGAGAGGGAAGTTCATAGCAATAATACAGGCCTACCTAAAAAAGATAGAAACATTTCAAACAACCTAACCCTACACCTACAAGAAATGGAAACATATAAACAGAGACAGCCCAACACAAGAAGGAAGGAAATAACCAAGATCAGAAGAGAATTAAATGACATAGAGACTAAAATCACAATTCTAAGGATCAATAAATTCAGGAGCTGGTTCTTCAGAAAGGGAAACAAAATTGACAAGGCATTATGTAGGCTCATCAAGCAAAAAAGGAGAGGACCCAAATAAACAATCAGAAATGAAAGAAGAGAGATTACAACTGATATCACAATAATACAAAGGATTGTAAGAAATTACAATGAAGTGATATATGCTAAGAACTTTGAACACCTAGGTGTAATGGACAAATTTCTAGAAAAATATAATCTTCCAAACCTCAATGAAGCAGCAGCAGAAAGCCAGAATAGACAAATAACAGGTGACAAATTTGAATCAGTAATCAAAAAACTCCCAAGACACAAAAGCCCTTAACCAGATGTTTTCACAGGAGAATTCTACAAAGCATTTAAGGAAGAGCTAACCCCTATCTTTCACAGACTATTTCAATAAATAAATCCAAGAATATGGAAGACTCCCAAACTCTTTTTATGAAGCCAGCATAATTCTAATCCCAAAACTAGATAAAGAAACAGGAAACAAAGAAAACTTCAGGCCAATATTGCTGATGAACATAGATGCTAAAATCCTCAAAAAATACTGGCGAACCAGATCCAGCAATATGTTGAAAAGATAATACACCACAACAAAGTGGGATTCATCCCAGGGATGGAAGGATAGTACAATACACAACAAACATAATACATCATATGAACAAAACCAAAGTCAAAATCACTTGATCATACCAATAGACATAAAAAAAAAATTCGGTAATGTACAGCAGCCATTTATGACACAAACACTTAGAAAAGTGGGAATAGAGGGAGCATTCCTCAACCTAATAAAGGCCATATACAAGAGACCTGCAGCCAACATCATACTGAATGGGCAAAAAATAAAAGCTTTCCCACTAAGATCAGGAACAAGACAAGGATGCCATATTTCATCACTCCTATTCCACATAGTATTTGAAGGCCTAGCCACTGCAACCAGACAAGAAAAGGAAATAAAAAGCATCCAAATCGGAAGAGGAAACAAAAAAGTCAGTATTTGCAGATGACATGATAGTGTACATAGAAAATCCTATAGACACCACCAAAAAACTTCTCAACCTAATAAATGAATTTGGCAAAAGAGTGGGATATAAAGTCAATATTTAGAAATGAAAGGCATTTTTGTATATTAACAATGAAATAGCAGAAACAGAACTCAGGAAAAAATCTCATTTGATATAGCAACAAGAAAAATAAAATACCTAGGAATAAACTTTACCAAGGAGGTCAAAGACCTGTACTGAGAAAAATACACAATACTGAAGAAAGAAATTAAGGAAGCCACAAACAAATGGAAGCAGGTACTATGTTCATTGGTGGAAGAATGAACATCATCAAAATGTCCATGCTACCTGAAGCAATTTATAGATTCAATGCAATATCTGTTAAAATACCAATGGCATATTTCACAGATATAGAACAAACATTTCAAAAATATATATGGAACCATAAATGACCCAAATAGCTGCTGCAATTTTGAGAAAGAAAAACAAAGTAGGAAGGATCACACTACCTGATATCACACTGTACTACAAGGTCACTATAATCAAAACAGCCTGGTACTGTCATAAGAACAGGCTCATGTACCAATGGAACAGAATAGAGATCCTAGAAATAAACCTAAGTCTCTATGGTCAATTGTTTGACAAAGGGGGCAGCAACATAAATTGGAGCAGAAATAGCCTCTTCAACAAATGGTATTGGGAGATTTGGACACCTATATGCACAAAAATGAAACTTGATCACCAACTTACAACATATACAAGAATAAATTCAAGGTGGTTAGAAGACTTAAATATAAGTTGCCATACCATAAAAGTCCTTCAGGACAACATAGGCAGGAACATCTCAAATATTCCACACACAATATTTTCACTGATATGTCCCCTAGAGCAAAGGATATAAAGGAAAGAAGAAACAAATGGGATCTCATCAAAATAAAATCTTCTGCATAGCTAAAGAAAATAGCATTAAAATAAAAAGAGAATCAACCATATGGGAAAACATATTGGCCAATGATACCTCAGAACAAGGTTTGATCTCCAAAATACATAAAGAACTCACACAACTCTACTCCAAGAACCCAAGCAACCCAATTAAAAACTGGGCAGAGGACTTGAACAGACACTTCTCCAAGGAGGACATACAAAGGGCCCAGAGACATATGAAGAGATGTTCAGTATTGCTAGCCATAGGAGAGACTTCAATTAAAACCACAATGAGTTAGCAGTTCATACAGGTAAGAATGGCCATCATAAACAAAGCAACAAACAACAAGTGTTGGAGAGGTTGTAGAGAAAAGGGAACCCTAGTGCACAATGGTGGGATTGCAGACTGTAGCAATCACTATGGAAAACAGTATGAAATTTCCTTAGAAAACTAAAAATGGAACTGCCTTTTGACCTGGCAATTCCACTGCTAGGATTATATCCTAAGAATCCTGAAACACCAATCCAAAAGAACCTATGCACTCCAATGTTCATAGCAGCACAATTTACAATAGCCAAGTTCTGGAAGCAACCTAGATGCCCATCAGTATATGAATGGATCAAAAAACTATGGCACATTTACACAATGGAATTCTATGCAGCAGAAAGAAAGGAGCTCCTATCCTTTGCGACATCATGGAAGGAATTGAAAAGCATTATGCTAAGTGAAATAAGCCAGGTAGTGAGGGACAAATACCATATGATCTCGCCTTTAATTGGAACCTAATCAACAAAAGAAACTAGCAAAATGTAATTAGAGACAGTGAAATTAAGAACAAATTGATAGTAAACAGAGGGGTGGTGTGAGGGGATAGTGGGAAGAAAAGGGTGAAGGTTGTACAGGAACAACTCCTAAGGGCACAGAGACAAAAACATGGGGGTGGGAGTGGAAAGAAGGAAGGGAAATTCAGATGGTTGTGGTGGTGGGGAATATGGGCAGAAAGGTAGAAGACTGTACTTCAAAAACAACACAATTCAACAGTATTTAATAAAATAAAACAAAATATCTTTTGTGATGAAGTAGTCCCAAGTTTCATGTTCTGCCTTGGCATTTTTTTGCATTTGGCCAAATTAATGAAGGTTGACACAAAATATTCTTTGGCTGCTTTTTAATTTGTTTTCTTATTTGATTTTTCCTCAGTTTTGATTCTTTGTCCCATTCCCTCAAAATAGTCTTCATTCATGTGTAATTCATCCTCACTGTCTTTACTTGAAATATCTTGCTCAGTATTGGAATGTTCTGAACAAACTTCCAGGTAATCTTCATCTTGTAAATCACTTCCATTTTCACATTTGACATAATCACTCTCATATCAGACCCAAGCAACACTAGCTGAAGATCTTCAACATCTCTTGGATTATTGAATGTATATGTTTTTTCCAGCCATTTTCAGTGGTAAATAAAAAAAAAATGAAAGCATGACACTGACTTCAAAGTTTGTGGAAAAAAAAAAAAAAAACAACAACTACACCAACACCGACTTTGGAGTTTCTGGTATCTCTCAGATACAATTTACTATAGACTATCACACAACCTTGTGAAACAAATATTATAGCCAAACTGATGACTTAAACTTTATGGCTTGACATTAGTCAAGTAAACACACACTGCTAGTCATGACCTTGAACCTATGTACCCAACATTTGTAATAATATTTAAGAAAAGAGTTTGTGTGTCAGATCAACTGTGTTCTCCACAGGGCTAGTAGATTGGCAGTTGGCGTCTCTGGAAACAAGAGGTTGGGTCTACCTTACATCTCACACTTTGATTGTTTTCTCTGTGAGCTGCTCTCCCTCCCCCCCTAGATCTGCACTCAGCAGGGTATCCAGGGCCTGGCAGAGCTGATTCAAACAGACTTAGAGGTTGTGCTCACACCCTGTGATGGAGAGGGCAGGCCACTTGACTCTCCTTTTGGTGGTTGCACAGGCTGAACTCACTGGGAAGTTGGCTCTGCTTCTCTATAATTCAGTCACAGAGACCAGCATTCACCTGTCTGTCTCCTGGATGGAAACCTGGAAGACACAGTCAAAAAAACCCAGTTCTTTGTGGCTCACTGGCACTTCCATGTCTGCTAACCAAACAGAAGGGGATCAAAATAAATCAGTCCCACTTAGTTTCTTTATGTGAGTTCAGCAACATAATGGAAGAACCAAAACTCAGCTCTGCCCAGGCTCCAGTGGACAAATGTCCCACTTCTCCACACCATCTAACTAAGTGAGGTGGGGTCAAATATCTAGCCCAGAGCCATACATCTTGATCTTGGAAGACTGCAGGACAGTCGAGGCAGAATTACTCAGCAGGTGGGGAGAGCCGCTGTCCATGTGCTCCAGGTGGGCAAGACTGTTCTTCCACAAGGCAGTTTAGACTTTGACTGCCTCTATGCCCGATGTCCTTCCAGAGAATAGAGGGTGCCTCAGAGTCATTGCTGGGTGTACTGAGAAGGCCCCTCCTCTATTCCAAAACTGCCACATGCCACACCTCCCAGCAAAGAACGGAGCAAATATCTCATGTTGGTGTTGTAACAATGAGCTCACTTCATTCCTGATGGTGTGCTCAGAGTCTCCCAGGTGGGTTAAATACCCACTGATTTCCACCACTTGAGGCAACACACTCTTTCCCATGTCTGTTACTGTGGATTTTGGACTGCATGGGACTGAGTCCACATTCCCTTTCCCACATTCCCAGGAAAAGGGAGCTCCACTGCTATAATATCCCTCTGGCTTCCCAGTTGCTGCACCTGCTCAAGGAGGCTCACCCTGTCCTTGTCTCCTCCCATTTTTTTCCATGCTCCTGTTTGTAAGATTTCAGGACAGCTATATTTCAATTGGTTTTTCAAGTTGATTTCTCTACAATTCAGTTGCAAATTCAGTTGCAAGTTCAGTCGAGGGCTGGGAACTAGAGGACAGAGCTTCTAGCTATTCTGCTGCCATTACAGAATCTCCCCAGATCTTAACATTTTAAGAGAAATCAGGATTCTCTTGACCTTTAAAAGTTGTCAATGCCTTTCAAGTTTTAAAATACTGTATGAACCAAGTAAAACACATTTGTTGTCTTGATGGTGTTACCAAACCAAAGTAGGAGTTGGCTGCCCTCCTCCAACAAAAGGCAAATTCTAGAGGCAGACGTTGGCGAGAAAGAAAAAAAAAGGTTTTTCTTTCTATGGTGAATAGTCTGGGACAATGGGGGACTCCTTGTCTCAAAGCTCATCTCCCCTGCAAAACCCAGACAAAACCCAACCATCCTCAGCAAGACCAAACAAAAAGCAGTGCCCAGAATTCCTATTCCATTTTATTTTATTTTTAAAACATATTTTATTTATTAATTTTTAGAGAGAGCGGTAGAGAGAGAGGAGGAGAGGGAGAGAAACATCAATGTGTGGTTACCTCTTTCGTGCCCCCTGCTGGGGACGCATTCCATTTTAAAGTAGCATCTTCTGGAGCTTGAGGTGGCTTCTAAGTGGTCATCCAGGTAGCTGAGCTTGTTCCCAGCTGCTGTCCAGCTTCAGGCTCCCTCCTGGTGGCTGCATGTGGTATAGGTGCCACCACTGGCCAATGTGGCTTCTAGAGCCACAAGGTCCTATGCTCCCAGGCCAGAGAGTACATGAATGCATGGGCAAATGCTCCACCAGGTTAGCAAGAGAGATAGAACTCTCCCAGAGGACATGGGCCATGTGACTATTAAGGTCAGTGCACATTCCAAATGTAGGTCCTGAGCAACAAAAAATGAGCCAAGGAGTGTTTCTTTTTTCTACTGGGCTTACCATATTTTTTGGATCATAAGACACATCTAGGTTTTAGAGGAGGAAAATAGGGAAAAAATTAAAGCAAAAAATGTGGTAAAATATTTAATAACATAAATAACATAATATTCCACAAATGTAAATGTAAACAGAACTCAACAGCAGCATTAACAACCATTATTCCTACCCAATTGGGGAGGGGTGCATCTTATAGTTCGAAAAATATGGTATATTAGTTTCAGGTGTGGGACAAACAAGGCGCTTTTCTCACAATGACCAATTAACTTTCTGAACTTGTGTATGCTTTGGGAGGGTTCACCTCCTAACTAATCCCTTTTTTCTCTTGGCTAGACTGATAGGACTTTTTGGCCCAGCACCTCCCTGCTGTCATTTTAACTTCTATTGTGCATGTGTCTGCCTTCCCATGGCGTCACCCTCAATCTGTTACCACAAAGGGTTACGAGCACCTTTTCCCTCTTATCCAATTATCTTGTTAGCCTTGTGTAATAATGCTCACACATGCTCAGTGTAAGACCAGGGCTGGGGGGAGGATGTGCTTGGTTACCTGAACAATGTGGACCCTCCAAACCTGGAGCTGCCTCACCATGAACTGGGCTGTTCACTGTTTTAGTGGCCCCTTCTGTTCCCTGACCTCAGCCAACTCCCAGTGGTCTGGACAGACTATTGGTATCAGTGGGACCCATGTGCCATCAGTTTTCTTCTCTTTCTCCTATAGTCTCATTGTAGTCATTCATTCATTCTATTCATTCATTCAAAAATAGTTTTGAGCAGCTACTTTATACACCCAGATTCTACATACTGGGAATACAGGATAGCCATGCAAAACTTCACTAAGAAGAGTACACTTAAGTAGTGATCTAAAAGAATAGAGGGGTATGTAGATGTCTCTCTAGGTGGCACACATTCCAGGAAAGAGCAGCAAGATAAAAGGTCCCAAGGTGGTCATGTCAGAGTGGCATGGAGGCATGTGAATGAGGATAGAGCAATAAAAAACAATGCCACAGTGATTTGTAGAGCAAGTGTATTAGTTTTAGTTTTTCAGCTGTCAGGTGCTTGCTATTGTGAAATAACTAAGTAACAGTAACCAAAGGGGAGGTGGGGGGAGATACTGGGGAAAGAAGGGGAAGGGTCAAGTCAAGGAATATGTATAAAGGAGCCATGGACAAGGCCAAAGGAGAGTAGGAATGAGGGTGGAAGGTGGGGATAGGTGGAATGGGGGGGGAATGGTGGGGGAAAAATGGAGACAACTGTACTTGAACAACAATAAAAAAATAAATTAAAAAAAGAAAATCCAGGATTTCCTGACAAGCAGAATATGGCACATGAGAGAAAGAGCAGAGGCAAGGATGGCTTTGTGGTTTAAGTCAGAGGAACTAAAAAGGTAAATAAACTACCTATTTCTCTCTCTATGTATAATATTATATATGTATAATTTATGAGGGATTGATTTACTTAATCATGGAAGCTGAGAAGTCCCCTGACTTGCCTCCTGCAAGCTGAAGGCCCTGGGAAGCTGGTGGTATAGTTCCAGTTCAAGTCTAAAGGCCTGAGAATGCCAAGAGCTAATGGATGAAGTTCTCATACAAGTGGAGAAGATCCACATGTCAGTTCAAGCCATTAGGCAGAAAAAGAGTGAATTCTTCCTTCCTTAGTGTTTTAGTTCTATCATGTCCTCAACATATTAGATGAGGGAGAGAGCAGTAAAAAACAATGTTCAAGGGATCTGTGGGGCAAGTATATTAATTAGGGTTCCCCAGTTGTCAGGTACTTGCTATTGTGAGTTAAGAAACTCCAGGTTTTCCTGATAGATAGAACGTGGCATGTGAGAGAAAGAGCAGGGCAAAGATGGCTCTGTGGTTTGAGTCAGAGAAAATAGGAAGGTAAATAAATAATAAAAAAGGTTAGACTAAAAATTTATAGTAGATGATAAATAAAAACAATAAAATAATAGACAAAAAGTTGGTATGCAAATGCAGTTTCCTATTCTGTGCAATTTTTCCTGGAAGTTAAATAAGTCTATAACTGTCCCAGCCTGCATAAGCCTGTCATCTGCTTAAGAGAGACTGCTTATGACCTTGCACATCTTCTAGCAGTTTTAACATAGAACTTTTTTAAAAACAAAGAAACAAATAAATAAACACTTAGAAATTGAGAATTTGAGGAGGTCTTTCCTCATCCTCTAGACCACAGGTGGCAAACACAAAGGCTGTGGGTTGAATCTGGCCCTCCACCTTGTTTTATCTGGCTTGGAATCTTATTTCTACCTGGTAGCAGCACCAAGTTCTTGCTTAACTGTTAACGAACAGTTGTATTTATACAGTTCTAAAATTACATTTGGCCTGTTGAAGGCAGCCGCAAGGCTGATGTGGCCCCCAGTAAAAATGAGTTTGACACTCCTGATCTAGACCACACTGCAAACCTAGGAGTCTGGCACTAACCTTATGCCTGTTCTAGTGGCAGGACCCTCCTTTATGACACCCAGTGCCTACATAATACCCTCTGTTATTTCTAAGCTTTAGACCTGATAACTTGTCTGGCCTCTACTCTCTTGTGGTATACCTCTGCCTTACCCTGACATATGAACTGTTAGCCTGTTCTTGAGCTTTCTAATAGCTATGGGGCTATATTCAGATTTTCTGTTTCATCTATGTCAGTTTTTATAAGTTGTATTTTTCAAGTAACTTGCCCATTTCAACTAGGTTGTGAAATTTGAAGGTGTTTCTGTATTTATTATTCATTTAATGAATGTATCATCTGTAGTGATAATCCATCTTTCATTCCTGATCTTGGTAATTGGTATTCTCATTCTCTTTATCAGCCTGGCCAAAGGTAAGACATGTCAATTTAGTTGATTTTTCCAAAGGAGCCAACTTTTAGTTTTGTTATTTTTTTCTCTGATGTTTATCTGACTCTGAGTCAGCCTTAAAAAGAGTGCTCTACAGCTAATTATTTGTCTGCTTATATTTTCCAGTTGTCTCTCAAATGAAACTGAGGCAGTAGTGGTTACCACATTCCTGTGTTTTGTGTTCCCCAGTGCCATCTATTTTTCCATTATAGTCTTCTTGAAGTCTAGCCATTCCTCATGACTATTTTATTTTATTTTATTTTATTATTTTATTTTATTTTCATTCAACATTTACTGAATTTCTATAATGTGCAGGCACCAGAAAAATAACAGATGAATAAGCTGATCTCATAGAACTTACAATTTAGTGGGAAATTGAACAATAAAAAAGATAAGGAAATACAGCATTTGGCAATTACATATTTCTCTGTATTAATATTTCAACTTTATAAACCTCTACTTGGTCCCACACTGTGTTGCTATTAGCCAGTGCTCAGGTAGGAGGGGACAAGGAAGGCTGTTGTAGTCTTATCGTTTACTGTTACAGCAACTTGTAGGCCTGGGGTGGGGCGGGAGTGCTGGCTGAGTTCAAATGACTAAAATGTGAATTTATACAGTTAGTGAAGGCTTCACTGAATCAGTTTAACTGGGCTTTAAAAATAAAGGCCAGGATGAAATAGGCATGTATTTTTAAATTCTGCATTTCCTTATGATACCATTATTGTGTGACACAGCTCAATTTTTTAAAGTTTTTAATTTTTTCACTTTTAATTTTGATACAACTTTAAAATTCCCATAATTGTTTGATATCATGTTTTGATGCTGGAACAGATGTCCTCCAGCCCTGAGTCCATCTCCTGTGTGGGCCCACCTTGGTGAATGAGGTTGGTTCAGAGACCTGGCCCTCCTGGGGCTGCCTCATCCTCCTGTAGTTATTGCCATAACCGAAATGGCAATTTCTACAGATTTAAGACCACTTCAATTTTTGCTGCTTAAAAACCTGAGGAGGAGGCAAATTTAAGGAGGTACTTTGAATTGGAAAAGGTACACCTGAGCTATAGTGAGTTTCTGACGTTACAGCTCCTGGGTTAACAAAGACAAGAGGAGATTATTATTATTGTCATTATTGGTAGTAAATCATTGCAGAAAATATGCTCCAAACATTTTACTGAGCAAACTATCAAATTGGATTCTGTCAAAATGGTGCCATTTATAACTTGTGTTATTTCCTTTTCTCTTTTAGTAGACTATTTCAACAAACATTATCTATTTTTCTGTAAGAGGATGGCTATGGTAAAACTTGAGATGTACCTACATGACAGTAATTTATTTTTTTCTTTTAAATATATGTTATTGATTATGCTATTACAGTTGTTTCAATTTTCTCCCCTTTATTCCCCTCTGCCCTGCAACCCCCTCCCACATGCATTCTCCCTGCTTAGTTCATATCCATGGGCCATACATATAAATTCTTTGGCTTCTACATTTCCTATACTATTCTTAACCACCCCTTGTCTATTTTCTACCTACCATGTATGCTTATTATCCACTGTACATTTGCTCCCTTCTCTCTGATATATATCTCCTCTGATAACCATCCATGTGATCTCCATTTCTGTGATTCTGTTCCTATTCTAGTTGTTTTCTTAGTTTTATTTTTATTTATTTTTTTAGGTTTGGTTGTTGATAGTTGTGAGTTTGTTGTCGTTTTACTATTCATATCTTTATCCTTTTCTTTTTCTTAGATAAGTCCCTTTAATATTTCATATAATACAGTTTTGGCGATGATGAACTCCTTTAATTTGACCTTATCTGGGAAGCGCTTTATCTGCCCTTCCATTTCATTATTTTATTTTTATTTTTTATCTTTTTTTACTTCATTTTTTTGTTGTCTATTCTATTACAGTTGTCCAATTTTTTTTCTTTTGACCCCTTCCATTAAGCCCACCCCCTACTCCCACAGTCAATCCCCTTTCTGTTGTCCATGTCCATTGGTCATGCATACTTGTTCTTTGACTAATCCCTTCCCCTTCCTTCTACCATTCCCCTCAACCCTTGCCCTTCTACAACTATCAGTCTGTTCCATGTTTCTCTATCTCTGTTCCTATTTTTCTCATTAGTTTATTTTGTTCATTAGATTCCAGTCATAAGTGAGGTCATATAGTATTTGTCTTTTGCCAACTGACTTATTTCACTTAGCAAAATAGTAGCCAGTTCCATCCATGCTGTTGCAAAAGGTAGGAGTTCCTACTTTCTTTCTGTTGTGTAGCTTTCCATTGTGTAAATGTATCAGAATTTTTTTAATCCACTCATCAACTGATGGGTACTTGGGCTGCTTTCAAAACTTGGCTATTACAAATAGTGCTGCTATGAACATAGGGGTGCTAAGCTTTTTTAAATCGGTGCTTCAAGATTCTTAGGGTAGATTCCCAGTAGTGGAATCACTGGGTCATAAGGCAGTTCCATTTTTAATTTTTTGAGGAAATTCCATACTATTTTTCACAGTGGCTGCACCAGTCTGCATCCCCACCAAGAGTGTACTAGAGTTCCCTTTTCTCTACTTCCTCGCCTGCACTTGTTGTTTGTTGATTTGGCTATGATGGCTGTTCTGACAGGTGTGAGGTGATATCTATCTCCTTAGGATTTTAATTTGCATCTCTCTGATGGTTAGTGATGTTGAGCATTTTTAAAAAATTATTTTATTTGCTTCTTGTCTGGCCAAGATGGAGGTATAGGTAGAAACCCTTTGCTTCCTCACACAACCAAAAGGAGGAAAACAACTAATCTAAAATCAATAAACAACCAAAAGCACCAGAAAATCAAACTTCATGAAACTCCAGCAACCAAGGAATTAAAGAAAAAAATCAACCAGAACAACCAGACTGGTAAGGTGGATTGTACAGGCCGACTCAGAAAAACCAAGGCAAGGTGGCTGAGGGGCAGGGCTGCCTGATGAGCTTGGCAGAGCTGTGCAGGAGGAATGACTTAATAAGAAAACTGAGGCTCAAAGATGACTTTGGACTAAGGCTTGGGTTGCCATGGTGGGAGATACTTCCAGTCTGACACGAGAGTCTGTTGGAAAGTGCACTAGAGATGAGAAGGTGAGCTGAATTGTTCCCTCTCTGTCCTCTCCCCCATAGGCAGTGAAGCAAAGAAGGATGCCTTGCCTTGGTGCATACCTAAGGCCCTGCCCCTTACAACTTATCAGGTGTGCCAAGATGGAGAAATATGGTCCAAATGAAAGAACACAAAAAAACCTTAGAGCTAAGTGATGAGGAGATTGCCAACTTATTTAATAGAGAATTTAACCCCCTGGTAATCAAAATGCTCACAGAACTGATTAAGCTTGGTCAAAAAATGAAAGAACAAATGAAAGATACCCAAAAGGAAATAAAGCAAAATATTCAGGGAACCAACAGTGACAAGAAGGAAAGCAGGATTCAAAGGAATGATTTGGAACAAAAGGAAGAAATAAACATCCAACTGGATCAGAATGAAGAAACAAGAATCCAAAAATATCAAGGGAGGCTGAGGATTCTCTGAGACAACCTGAAATATTCCAATATCCGAATAACAGGGGAGCCAAAAGGAGAAGAACAACAGCAAGAAATCAAAACTTATTTGAACAAATAATGAAGGAAAACTTCCCAACTTGGTGAAGGAAATAGACCTCCAGGAAGTCCACAAAGCCCAGAGAGTCCAAAGAAGTTGGAACCAAACAAGAACACACCAAGGCACACCATCATTAAGTTACCCAATATTAAAGAATAAGAGAAAACCCTAAAAGCAGCAAGAGAAAAGGAGACAGTTACCTACAAAGGAGTTCCCATAAGGCTATCAGTTGATTTCTTAAAAGAAGGGGCTGGAAAGAAGTACTGAAAGTTATGAAAGGCAAGGACTTCCATCCAAGATTATTCTATCCAGCAAAGCTTTCATTCAGAATGGAAGGGCAGATAAAGTACTTCCCAGATAAGGTCAAGTTAAAGGAGTTCATCATCACCAAGTCATTATTATATGAAATGTTAAAGGGACTTATCTAAGAAAAAGAAGATAAAAATATGAACAATAAAATGACAACAAACTCACAACAATTAACAAATGAACCTAAAAGAAAAGAAAAAACAACAAAAACCAAGCAACAGGAATGAGCAGAATCAGAGAAATGGACATTACACAGAGGGAGTTCAGTGGGGAAGGGGGAGGGGAAGGGAAGAATATGGGGGAAAGGTACAGGGAAGAAGAAGCATAATTAGTAGGCAAAAAATAGATGAGGAAAGAAAAAAAATGGTATAGGAAACAGAGGACTCAAAGAACTTATATGTACAACCCATGGACATGAACTAAAGGGGGGTGGGAATGCTGGAGCATTGCAGGGACAGGGTAGACTGAGATAAAGGGGAAAATAGGGAAAACTGTAATAGCATAATCAATAAAAATACTTTAAAATTATTTTATTGTTGTTCAGTTACAGTTGTCTGCATTTAACCCCACCACTCCCCGCTGACCCTAGGCAAACTCATCTCCCTCCCTTGCTCCCATCCCCCACCTTGGTTTTGTCCATGTGTCAATTATAGTTGTTCCTGAAAACGCTTCTCCTGATTACCCTCTCCCGCATCTCCTCTGGTTATTCTCAGATTGTTCTTAATTTTGATGTCTCTAGTTATATTTTGTTTGCTTTTTTCTTTTGTTGATTAGGTTCCCATTAAAGGTGAGATCATATGGTATTTATCCCTCATGACCTGGCTTACTTCACTTAGCATAAT
This sequence comes from Tonatia bakeri, assembly GCA_004024845.1. NCBI lineage: Eukaryota > Metazoa > Chordata > Mammalia > Chiroptera > Phyllostomidae > Tonatia > Tonatia bakeri. The sequence continues at coordinate 65,322 of PVIA01007178.1, read as the reverse complement.
GTTCTCTACTTGCACCCATGCTGTCATAAAGGGTAGGAGGTCCTACTTTCTCTCTGCTGTGTAGTATTCCATTGCATAAATGTACCATAGTTTTTTGATCCACTCATTTACTGATGGGCACTTAGATTGCTTCCAGCACTTGGCTATTGTAAATTGTGCTGCTATGAACATTGGGGTGCACAGGTTCTTTTGGATTGGTGTTTCAGACTCTAAGGAAATAATCCTAGCAATGGAATTCCCGGGTAAAAAGGCAGTTCCATTTTTAGTTTTCTTAGGAAATATACTGTTTTCCATAGTGGTTGCACTAGTCTGAATTCCCACCAACAATGCACTAGGGTTCCCTTTTCTCCCCATTCTCTCCAACACCTGTTTATTGATTTGTTTATGATGGCCATTTTTACCAGTGTGAAGTGATATATCATTGTAGTTTTAATTTGTATCTCTCTGATGGCTAGCGATGTCGAGCAACTCTTCATATGTCTCTGGGCCCTCTGTATGTCTTCCTTGGAGAAGTGCCCATCATATCCTTTGCCCATTTTTTTAATTGGGTTTCTTGTCTTCTTAGAGTAGAGTTGTGTGAGTTCCTTATGTATTTCAGAGATCAAACCTTTGTCTAAGGTATCATTGGCAAATATGTTTTCTCATGTAGTTGGTTCTTTTTTATTTTAAAGCTGTTTTCTTTTGCTGTGTAGAAGCTTTTTAATTTGATGAGTTCCCATTATGTTTATTCTCTCACTTATGTCCCTTGCTTTAGGAGACATATCAGTAAAAATGCTACTGTGTGGAATGTCTAACATTTTCCTGCCAATGTTTTCCTCTAGTACTTTTATGGTGTCATGACTTATATTTAAGTTTTTTATCCACCTTGAATTTATTTTTGTGCATGGTGTAAGTTGGTGATCGAGTTTCATTTTTGTGCATGTAGCTGTCCAGATCTCCCAATACCATTTGTTGAAGAAGCTATTTTTACAGCATTTTATACTGCTGTTCCCTTTGTTAAATATTAATTGACCATAGAGACTTGGTTTTATTTTGGGGTTCTCTATCCTGTTCCATTGGTCTGTGTGTTTGTTTTTATGCCAGTACCAGGCTCTTTTGATTACAGTGGCTTTGTAATACAGTTTGATCTCAAGTATTGTGATCCCTCCTACCTTGTACTTCTTTCTTAAAATTGCTGCAACTAATTGAAGTAATTTATGGTTCCATATATATTTCTTAAATGTTTATTCTATATCTGTGAAATATACCATTGGTACTTTAATAGGGATTGCATTGAATCTATTAATTGTTTTGGGTAGCATGGAAATCCTGATGATGATAATTCTTCTAATCCATGAGCATGGTACATGCTTCCATTTGTTTGTGTCTTCATTAATTTAGTTCTTCAGTGTTGTGTAGTTTCTTGAGTACAGGTCTTTTACATCCTTGGTTAGGTTTATTTCTAGGTACTTTATTTTCCTTGGTGCTATATCAAACGGGATTTTTTCCCTGATTTCTGTTTCTGATATTTCATTGTGGGTGTACAAAAATGCCTTTGATATCTGAATATTGACTTAGTGTCCTGCTTTTTTTTTTTTTTCCAAATTCACTGTTTAGATTGAGTAGTTTTTTTGTGGAGTCTATAGGACTTTTTATGTACACTATCATGTCATGTGCAAACAATGACAGTTTTATTTCCTCCTTTCCAATTTGGTTGTCTTTTTTTTTTTCTTGTTTGATTCCTGTGGCTAGGACTTCCAATACTATGTTGAATAGGAGCGGTGAAAGGAGTCATCCTTATCTTGTTCCTGATCTTAGTGGGAAAGCTCTAATTTTTTGCCCATTGAGTATGATGTTGGCTGAAAGTCTCTCATATATGGACTTTATTATGTTGAGGAATTCTCCCTCTATTCCCACTTTGTTGAGTGTTTTTATCATAAATGCATGCTGTACCTTATCAAATGTTTTCTCTCCATCTATTGATATGATCATGTGATTTTTGTCTTTGTTTTTGTTTATGTGATGTATTACATTTATTTATTTGCAAGTATTGTACCATGCTTGCATTTATGGGATGAATCTCACTTGATCATGATTTAGGAGCTTTTTAATGTATTGCTGGATGCACTTTGTCAATATTTTGTTGAGGATTTTAGTGTCTGTGTTTATCAGCGATATTGGCCTGAAGTTTTCTTTCTTTGTTGTGTCATTATCTGGTTTGGGGATTAGGATGATGCTGGCATCATAAAAAGTGTTAGGGAGGGTTCTGTCTTTGTGGATTTTTTTGAATAATCTCTGAAGAACACAGGTTAGCTCATCCTTAAATGCTTTGTAAAATTCCTGTGAAACCATCTGGTCCAGGGCTTTTGTGTGTTGGTAGCTTTTTTATTACTCCTTCAATTTCATCAACTTTTATTTTTCTGTTCAACCTTTATGCTTTTTCTTCATTCAGTTTTTGAAGATTGTATTTTTCTATTAATTTGTCCATTTCACCTAGGTTTTCAAATTTCTTGGCATAAAATTCTTTGTGGTGATTTCTTACAATCCTTTTTATTTCTGTGGTATCAGTTATCATCTCTCCTCTTTCATTTCTGATTTTGTGCCCTTTCATTTTCAACAATAGCCTTGCTGGATAGAGTAATTCTCCATATAGGTCCTTGCATTTCATGACTTTGAATACTTCTTTCCAGCCTCTTCTTCCCTGCAAAGTTTCTTTTGAGAAATTAGCTTATATTCTTATGGGAACTCATTTGTAAGTAACTGTCTTCTTTTTTCTTTCTGTTAGTAAGATTCTCTCCGTGTCTTTAATCTTGGGAAATGTAATTCTGATGTGCCTTGTTGTGTGCTTCCTTGGGTCCAACTTTTTTTGGACTGTCTTGGCTTCCTGGACTCCCTGGAAATGTATGTCCTTTCCCAGATTTGGGAAGTTCTTCTTCATTATTTTTTTCCAATAAGTTTTCCATTTCTTGTTCTTTCTTTTCTTCTTCTGGCACCCCTATAATTTGGGTATTGCAACATTTAACAGTATCCTGAAGGTTCTTACCCTTTCCTCATTTTTAAAAAATTCGTGTTTGTTCATTCTGTTCTGTTTGAATGTTTATTTCTTCCTTCTGGTCAAAACTGTTGATTTGAGTCCTGATTTCCTTTCCATCGCTGTTGTTTCCCTGTGTATTTTCCTTTATTTCACTTTTCATAGCCTTCACTTTTTTCTCTATTTTGCAACTGTACTCAACCAATTCTGTGAGTATCCTTATTACCCGTGTTTTCAACTGTGCATCTGAGTGGTTGGCTGTCTCTTTATCTCTTACTTATATTTTTTCTGTAGCTTTGATTTGTTCTTTCTTTTGGGTTACACTTTTTTGTCTTGGCATACCTGTTACCTAGTAAAGGCAGAGACTTATGTATTTGCCAGGGCAGGGCAACTCAGGTCACTGCATTGTGGTTCTGAATGTGGGGGAGGGGTCTGAGAGGGAACAGTGCTGCTTGCCCAGCTCCCAGCTACCTTCCATTCACTTCCCGCCTCTACCCACAAGTAAGTTGGCCTTTCTGGTGCTGATTCCTGTGTGGGTAGATTAGCATACTTTCTAGGACTCTGTGCATCTCTCCAACAAACTAGTTTGTGAGGCTGGGAGTTTCTCCCACCGCCATAACACCCATAGGTTTTTTTCAGTCAGAGGTTTTAAGGCTTTATTTCCCCATGCTGGAACTGTGGATTGCTAGGTCTGTCTCAGTCCTGGGTTCCTCCTGGTTAATCTACAAGCAAATGTGGGACTGCCTGCTCTGCTAGCCAGCACCCACTTTTGTCCTCCAGCTGCCACTTTACTACAAGTCCTCTCCTCCCAGGCTGCCTGTCTTTGGACCTCCTACCAGTCTGGATGAATGATTCTTTTTTAACTCCTCAGTTGTCAGACTTCCACGCAGTTCAATTGTCTGGCTGTTTTTATTTTTTAATTTATTGTCCTTCTTTCAGTTGTGTGAGTATGCACAGTATATCTACCTACACAACCATCTAGGCTGGAAATCTGGTTGTCCACAGTAATTTACTCACTAGTTAAATTTATAATATGTTTAAATATTTATATTCATTTAAATTGAATAGCAGGACTAAAAGCAATTTTGTATGCCTTTTTCTGAATTTCTAGTTTTACCTGAAGTTGGACTTATGTCTAGTTTTTTTCACTGAGAGAATAATTTCAGTTTTGATCATTTTTTTTTATCAGGAAAAAATGTTTATAATTAGTGTAGCTGGCATATCTGCTCAGTGTGAAAGTGCTTCAAATTGGAATTTTCCTTGTGGACAAGGATTATAGCATAATAATTAAAATGTGTTATCAATGTATTTGTAATATTTGTAACAAATAAAATAAAAATAACATGAGTTATAATGATAGTTTGAGATACTGATGCTAATTTAAATCAATAATTATAGCTATATGTCTGAGAGAATCAGTATTAAGAAAGTATTTTAATGTAAGAATTAGTAACTAAGTACATTTTAAAAAATTGGGTTGTCTTCCTGGTGTAGAGTTGTATGAGTTCTTTATATATTTTGGAGATAAACCCTTGTCTAAGGTATAATTGGCAAATATGTTCTCCCATATAGTCAGTTCCCTTTTTATTTTGGTGATAATTTATTTTTTTCAAATATTGTATTTATTTATATTTAGACAGAGGGGCAGGGAGGGAGAAAGAGGGAAAGAGAAATATCAATGTGTGGTTGCCTCCTAAGCTCCCCCTACTGGGGACCTGGCCCACAACACAGGCATGTGCCCTGACTGTGAATCAAACTGGCAACCCTTTGGTTCACAGGCCAACACTCAGTCCACTGAGTCACACCAGCCAGGGCTGATGATGGTTTCTTTAGTCATGAAGAATGTTTTTAGTTTGATGTAGTCCCATTTGTTTATTTTTTTCTTTATTTCCCTTAACCTTATTTTCATCAGTTTATTTTGTTAATTAGATTCCGCATATAACTGATATAACATGGTATTTGTCTTTCTCTGACTGGTTTATTTAATTCAGCATAATAATCTCCAGTTCCATCCTTTTGCTGATGTAAAGGGTAAGATTTCCTTCTGTTTTGTAGTCATGTAGTATTCCATTGTGTAAATTTACCACAACTTTTTAATCTACTGATGGTTGTTTCCACATCTTAGCTATTGTAAATAATGTTGCAGTGTACATAGGGGTACATATATTCTTTCAAATTGGTGTTTCAGTATGCTTATGATATATTTCCACAAATGGGAGTTGGTCAAAAGGCATTTCAACTTTTAATTTTTTGAGGAAAATCCATGCTGCTTTCCACAGTGGTTGCATGAGTTTGCATTCCCACAAACAGTGCACAAGGTTTTCTTTTCTCTATATTCTTGTCAGCACTTATTGTTTATTGATTTATTGTTGAGAACCATTATGACTTGTGTGAGGTGATATCTCATTGTGGTTTTAATTTGCATTTTTTTGATGATCTGTGATACTGAGCATCCATTCACATGTCTATTGGCCATCTGTGTATCCTCTTTGGAGAAGTGTCTATTCAGGCCTTTCACCTATTTTTCAATTGGGTTGTTTGTCCTTTTGGTGTTCAGTTATATATTTCATATATTTTGGAAATTGAGTAAGTACAATATTTAAAAAATATTTTTTCAGGAAAAAAGCATATATTCTATAATTACATTTATATAAAAATCAAGTTTAGGCAAAACAAGTCATGTTAATGGTGGTTACCTTTGGGGCAGATGTTGACTAGGAAATGGCCTACATGTTGATATGAGTGGTGGTTATGGGTGTGTGGACATGTATAAAACTTTACCAAGCTGTATACTTCAGATGTGTACACTTTCTTGCATGTACAATATATCTCTATAAAATAAAAATATAGCCCTGGCTGGTGTGGCTCAGTGGATTGAGTACCAGCTGGTGAATCAAAAGTTCACCAATTCAATTCCCAGTCATGGCACATGTTGTGATTGATGGCCAGGTCCCATAGTGGGGGTGCTTGAGAGGCAACCACACATTGATATTCCTCTCCCTATCTTCCTCTGTCCTTTCCCTTCTCTAATAATACATAAAAATCTTTAACAAAATAAATAGGGAGAGAGAAGATGGTGGTGAGATAGGTGGGAACAAACTCCATTTCCCCCCGCACACTGGTGAAACACCTAGCCAATCTTCTGAGGAACAGAGCAAACAGCCAATTGTATTCCAGCATATATGAAGATTGGAGACCAAAAACTGTGTGGACATTGAAAAACCAGGTGGTAAGGAGTGCACTTAAAAACAATAAAGTCCCTGGGACCAGCATGGTACCAGGGAGGCTGAAGCCCCAGGCCCAGTGACTGCCGGGTCTGCTGCAAGATTCTTGGGGGAGAGCCAGGCTGGGCTATATGAGAGGCCAGGTGCTTGTTTAGATTGGCAGGCTTGAATAGGAGGAATTTTTTCAAAAGAGAAAAAAAGAAGCACCCTGTGGCTGTTTGGAGAATTTTCCACAGCAGCCGCCTGCCTCCTGCACCCTACCTCTGCAGCCTCAGGGTCAGTGTGCAAGTGATCTGAGGTCTGGAAGCTTCCCACCCACTCAACAGAGCCCAAAGCACCAGGGACAGAGCACCTGCCACCTATCCTCTGATCCCAGAGCCCTGCAGGGCTGAATGGCTCTCTAGGAGGATGAAAATGCCCCACAGGAGAGCTGCAGGGCTTGGGGAGATGGCAGTCCCTGGAAAGACTTGACTCAGTGGGGGGCTGAACTACCCTGAAGGGGCACTGAGAGTCCCTAGCATCTAGGACAGCAAAGAGCAAGAATGTGGTATGTAAGTTGCCCCTAATTGGTGCACCTCAAGGACAGCACAACTGTTGGACTAAAGGCCTAGGTGGAGCTCAGAAGGGCACTGAGGAACTTGGCTAGAGGCTGGACAACAGTGAAGAGTAAAACTCAGGAAGGGAGAAAAATGAAACCAATCCCTCTTCAGCCTGATACAGCCAGGAAGAATAGCAGAAATGGCTTGACCAGTTTAAAGCCAGCAGAAGGCTTTAAAAAAAAAATTCCTTCTTCCTTTATCTCTTTCTTTCTTTTTTTATTTCTTATTCTTTCCTTCCTTCCTTCCTTCCTTCCTTCCTTCCTTCCTTCCTTCCTTCCTTCCTTTTCATTACTATTACTTCCTCCTTCACTGTTTTATTTATATTTTTTAATTTACAAAAGTAAAAAAAAAATTCTTCCTTTCTTTCCTTTTCTATTCCTTCTTCCTTCCTTTCACTTCTTGTTCCTTCTTCCTTCATTCTTTTTAAAATTCATTCTTCCTTTCTTTCCTCCTCTCTCTTTTTGTACTCCTCCTTCCTTCCTTCCTTCCTTCCTTCCTTCCTTCCTTCCTTCCTTTCCTTTCTTATTCTTTATTTCTTTTTTCCATTTTTTTCTTCTTTTCTCAAAGGGGAGACAATAACACCTGGAGATCTGAAAAGACCAGAGTTACACCAAAACAGGGGTCATCCTGACGACAGAGACAGAGAGAAAAATTTCACTTTGCCACTCCAGAGAACTTGCAAGGTGGGAGTAGTGAACACCAGTACACATGCTGGGAGAGGAAACCCACCAACAAAGGAACCACCAACAGATAACAGTGGTAGAAGGTGAAGGAGGAAGTAGAAGCCACAATAACCTTCACCCAGGACTGATCTGGAATTACAACTAAATGGTGGAGAACAAACAACTGAACAATAGCAAGAGATAATTCTCAAAACCTCAGACAGATGGAAGAACCAGCTTCAAAACAAGCTGTCCATACACACACAACAGAATACAAGACATGGTGGTTGGAGTGACCCTCAGTTAACAAGCTGGAGGGAAGGACCTGCCAAAAAAGTACTCAACAACAATCAAAATCCAAAGACATACACAGAGGCAACATAAATGAGAGCCCAAGACCAGCAAGCTCAGGAGATTGAGGAGATTGCAGCACTGAATCTCACAGGTCTTCTACCATAGAAGTTCACACCATGAACCCAGGGAATCAAAACAGAACAATTTAAGGAGCAGGGGCTAACAAGAAAAGTCTCACAAAAAAAAATGGTAAGACAAAGAAACAATCCTCAAATGAAAAGAAAGGAAGCAGGCTCAGAAAGAAGGCTAAGTGGAATAGAGGCAAGTCAACTCTCAGATATTGAGTTCAAAGCAATGTTTATCAGGAAATTCAATGAGCTCACAGAGAATTACCAGAAACTGTAGGGAAACTACAATGAACTCACTGCAAACTATATCCATAAGAAAAAGGAAATGGAAACTATCAAGAAAGGGCAAGAGGAAGTGATTAATACAATTTCTGAAGTGAAGAACACCATAGAAGGAATCAAAAACAGGTTCAATGAAGCAGAGGATCAAACCAGTGAGCTGGAGGACAAGGGAGGAAAAAAAATCCCAGAAAGAACAAGAAAAGGAAAAGAGGCTCAGAAAGAATGATGAGGGATTAAGGGAAATACAAGACAACATGAAATGTAACAATATCCATATCATAGGGATACCAGAAAGAGAAAAAGAAGAGCATGGGATAGAAAACCTGTTTGAAAAAGTAATTATGAAAAACTTCCCTAATTTGATGAGAGAAAAAGTCACACAAATCCAGGAAACAGAGAGAGTCCCAATCAAGAGGAACCCAAAGAGGCCCATTTCAAGACACATCATAATTAAAATGGCAAAATTTCAAGACAAAGAGAAAATATTAAAGGCATCAAGGGAGAAACAGGAAGTAGCATACAAGGGAACCCCAATAAGGTTAGCAGCTGACTTCTCAATGGAAATATTCCAAGCCAGAAGAGAATGGCAAGAAATATTCCAAGTAATGAGAGCCAAAGGCCAGCAACCAAGGCTACTTTATTGAGCAAGGCTCTCAATTAAAATGGAAGGCCAAATAAGGAGCCTAAAATGGAAGGCCAAATAGGAGACTAAAGAATTCTAAAAGAATACATCTCCACCAAACCAGCTCTGCAAAAGATGCTAAAGGGACTGCTTTAAGGAATGGAAGGAAAAGAGAGAGAAAGAAAGAGGAACACAGGTACAAAAAATGGCAATGAATAAGTACTGATCAATAATAACCTTAAACATAAATGGATCAAATGCTCCAATCAAAAGACGCAGAATAGCTGAATGGATAAGAAATCATGATCCAATCATGTAGGAAGCATGATCCACACATATGCTTCCTACAAGAGACCTACCTCAGGACAAAAGACCTACACAGACTGAAAGTAAAGAGCTGGAAACAAATTTTCAAAGCAAATGTACAGGAAAAAAACCCAGGGTAAGAATACTCATATCAGACAAAATAGACTTCCAAAAAAGGGCCAGAAAGAGAGATCCAGAAAGTCACTTCATAATACTCAAGGGAAGTCTCCACCAAAAAGACAGAAACATTGTAAATATATCAGCACCCAACATAGAAGCATCCAGATATATAAAGAATATCTTGGAGGACTTCAAGAAGGATATTGACAGCAATACACTTATACTAGGGGATTTTCACATCACAATACTGAAAATGGACAGATCTTCCAAACAAAATATCAACAAAGATATTGTGGTATTGAACAATGCCCTAGATCAAATGGATGTAATTGATATATAGAGAGAGCCTTTCATCCCAAGGAAGCAAAATACACATTCTTTTCAAATGCACATGGAACATTTTTAAAGATACACCACGTGATAGGACACAAAACAAGCCTCAAATATTTTAAAAATATTGAAATGATATCATGGATTTTCTCTGACCACAAGGAACTGAAACTAGAAATAAACCCCAGTGGAAAAAAACAACACTCAAAATCATGGAGATTGAATAGCATGTTATTAAACAATGAATGGTTCAAGAATGAGATTAAGGAAGCAATAAAAATTTCTGGAAACAAATAAAAATGAACTCAAAACAACCAAAATGTATGGGACACAGCAAAGGCAGTCCTGAGAGGTAAGTTCATAGTAATAGAGACCAACTTAAAAAAGACAGAAACATTTCAAACAAGCAACCTAACCCTACACCCACAAGAGCTCAAGGAACAACAACAAAGACAGCCCAGAGCAAGTAGAAGGACAGAAATTACCAAGATCAGAGCAGAATTAAATGACATAGAGACTAAAAGAACAATTCTAAGTATCAATGAATCCAAGAGTTGTTTGTTTTTTTAAAGATAAACAAAATTGACAAGTGTTTAAGCAGGCTCATCAAGAAAATAAAAGAGTGGATGCAAACAAACACAATCAAGGAAGACACCGTGTTCATGGGTCAGAAAAATTAACATCATCCAAATGTCCATGCTAGCCAAAGCAATTTACAGATTCAATGCAATACATATTAAAGTACCAATGGCATATTTCACAGACATAGAACAAGCACTTCAAAAATTTATATGGAAACATAAACAACCCTGAATAGCTGCTGCAATTGTGAGAAAAAAGAGCACAGTTGAAGGGATCACAATGCCTGATACCAAACTGTATTACAAGGCCGCTGTAATCAAACCAGCCTGGTCCTGGCATAAAAAAAAAAACAACAACAGATAGACCAATGGGACAGAACAGAAAGCCCAGAAATAAACCCAAGTCTCTGTGGTCAGTTAATTTTCAACAAAGGGTCAGCAGTGTAAAATGAAGTAAAAATAGCCTCTTCAAATGGTGTTGGGAGAGCTGGACAGCTACATGCAAAAAAATGAAACTCAAGCACCAACTTACAGCATACACAAAAATAAATTTAAGGTGTATAAAAGATTTAATTATAAGTCATGACACCATTTAAGTCCTATATGAGAACATAGTCAGGAAAATCTCAGATGTCTCATGTACCAATGTTTTCACTGATATGTCCCCTAGAGGAAGGGACATAAAGGAAAGAATAAACAAATAGGATCTCATCAAAATAAAATGCTTTTTCATGGCTAAAGAAAACAGTATTAAAATAAAAATAGATGAACCATATGGGAACACATGTTTGTCAATGATATCTTAGACAAGGTTTTAATCTCCAAAATATATAAAGAACTCACACAACTCCACTCTAGGAAGACAAGCAACCCAATTAAAAAATGGGCAAAGGACTTGAACAGACACTTCTCCAAGGAGGACATACAGAAGATCCAAACTCACATGAAACGATGTTCAATATCACTAGCTATCAGAGAGATGCAAATTAAAACCACAATGAGGTACCACTTCACACCAATCAGAATGGCCATCATAAGCAAAACAACAAACAACAAGTGTTGGAGAGGTTGTGGAGAAAAGGGGACACTAGTGCACTGTTGGTGGGACTGCAGACTGGTATAACCACTATGGAAAACAATATGGAATTTTCTCAGAAAACTAAAAATGGATCTGCCTTTTGACCCAGGATTCCGCTGCTGGGACTATATCCTAAGAACCCTGAAACACCAGTCCAAAAGAACCTATGCACCCCAATGTTCATAGCAGCACAATTTACAATAGCCAAGTGCTGGATGCAACCTAGATGCCCATCAGTAAATGAATGGATCAAAAAACTATGGTACATTTACACAATGGAATTCTATGCAGCAGAAAGAAAGAAGGAGCTCCTACCTTTTGCAACACCATGGATGCAACTGGAAAGCATTATGCTAAGCGAAATAAGCCAGGCAGTGAAAGATAAATACCATATGATCTCACCTTTAACAGGAACCTAAACAACAAAACAAAGAAACAAGCAAAATATAGTCAAAGACACTACATTAGAGGACAGGCAGAAAGTGACCAGAGGAGAGAGAAGAGGGAATTTCAGGGGAAAAGGGGAAGGGTTTACAGGAACAAAGTTAAAAGACACATGGATAAAACCTAGGGGGAGGGTGGTAATGGGAGGGAAATTGGGAGCGGGGGTGGGTGGGCTTGATTGGGAGTAAAGGGGAGAAAACTGTACTTGAACAATCATTAAAATAAAATTGAAAAAAATTCATAAAAAAGAAAAGAAACATATCAGTTCAGATACTTTGGGGCCATGCATCATCAGGCTTCCAAGTCAGATGTGAAAGGAGTATTAAGAGCTGTCCACTGGGAGAGGGATCTAGGGCAGAGTTTGGGTCTGGACAAGCCAACAAGCAGTAATGTTGTTACAGAACAGGGCCAATGGGGGTGTACGGTATTCTAGTACCAAAAGGACCCCCTACTAGGTTTGCTATGCCCACTGCCAGAGGAAAGATACCTCTCAATGCCAGAGATTTATGAACAGGAAAGGAAATGTTTATTTAAAGCTATACACACATAAAGTAGCAACCCAATGTCTTCATTAAAATATTAAAGTCTTTTAGGATACCCACAGATGAACACAGTCCCTCCTTCTCCCTCTGCCCTAATCTTGGGTACTGTATCTCAGGAATAGAAGTAGAAGTCCATGATTTGGGCTTCTGGCATCATCAGCTGTGTTACCACCAGGATCTCCAGTTAATCTGAACCCATCTGGCACCTTCTCATGGCCCACAAGGAAGAGTCCTTTCACCCCTTTTCTTCCAAGTAAAGTCTCTCCTGCTTCCTAAGCCACGTGTCCAGAGGGAGCACCCCAAAGCCATGTGGTCCTCACTCTCACCAAAGCTGTGGGGGTCCCCACTCTGGCCAAAGTCACATGGTTCTCTCCTCACATGGCTGCCGAGTCTGGGTTTAAATCCCCACGCCAACCTTTCTCTGCACCTCCATTTCTGAATCCTCCTACAATCAGTTACACCTGCCAGCATTCTTGTATTATTCCAGGTTTACTGGGCTGCCATCATAAGTCTGAGCAGGTGTGGCCCCATGTCATGGAGCCAATTTTCTGCTAGTTCTCATGCAGGCACTGTAACCAGGAGGAGCTGCCCCCCAGTTACAACTTAGGGGGAAGTCACTTCCATCCCCCTGGTTCAAAGCATGGCCACAGCTATTTAACACATCTATGAAAGGTTATAGATATGTTAAATGACCATGCCAGAGGTTAGTTACAAAGCTGTTGCTATACAACACAGCTCCCAATGGCCCTGTTCCATGTGTCCCTTCCCCCAACTCAAACATGTGGCAGGGAAGGGAGAGGACATATATATATAGTATTTCCTTGAGTTCTGGGCCCCATTCCAAATCCCTATTTGTGGTCCCCCTCTTGGCTGCATCCTGTTACAATGGTGGCCTAGGCAAGTTGAAAACACAGGACTCTGCAGTTCCAGGTGACATAGACTGGAGGTGGAGAAATCATGCAGAATCATAATACTTCTGCAATTAGGTCTGTTAACGAGAAAACCACAGGCCCAAAATTCAATTATTGTGCTAAAGCCTCTGATACAAAACCCAGGCTTGATATCTGATTTAACTGTAATTTGGGTCTTCACTAAAAAATGTAATCTCAATTAAACAGCCTGGAATTTTCTAATGAAGACCAGTGAGGTAATCTCTCATGTGGGCCCTCTCCACTTACCACCCCCTTCAGAAGAGACAATCAGCATGATAAAACCTATTCTGTTTTCTCCCTCTACTCACCACCCATAAAAATGTCCTGATCCAAAAATAATCCTATATTATTATTTTTTTTTGGTAGCCACTCTCCTGCCAAACTTTGCTTCCTAGAAAAACCTACAATATGTACAACCCCTAGAGTGCCTTTCTAGTTGCTAGGTGGGATACCTACTTATTCATGAACCATTTAATAAAGCCAATTAGATGTTCAAATTTACTCTATTGAATTTCTCTTTGTTGATTGGTTTTAGAGAGAGAGAGAGAGAAACATTGATTTGCCATTCCACTTAGGCATGTGCTCATTGTTGACTTTCTATGAGCCTTTACAGGGGATCAAACCTGAGACACTGGCATATGAGGATGATGTTCTAACCAACTGAGCTACCTGGCCAAGGCATGAAGTTTGTTTTTTCATAGGTCTTAAAAAATCTTGATTAGTAGCTGCAAAAAATATTGAAGATACCAACCCCCCCCCCCAAATAACAACAAAATGTTATCTAGATAATTTTTTTATTTCCAGTTTTGGGATAGAGCTGGTACCTGGGGTTGGGAGAAGGGAGCTCTAGACTGCGGATGCATTTTGGGAAGGGACTGCACCTAGTTGAAAAGTGAGAGGCTAACAACTAGGTTTCTTTTCCAGATTATGGGATTACGGGATGGCTGTCACAAAGAATGTAGAGATTTACACCTCAGCCTCTAGCCAAGGTGGGGTTGAGGGTAGGAAGGGATCGAGTTAGGAGTCCAAAGCAGAGTGTTCTAGATATTGGCCTTCCTTCATGAGCTAGTTATAAGTAACAAGTTCAATGAAGCTGTTGAAATGGGACGTGTAAGCATGAGAAGTAACCTGATCAGGTGTCAATTTAGAAGCCACGAGTGTGTGTGTGTGTGTTTGTGTGTAATGATGGCCCTAACTGGGAAGCCAGCCTGGAAAGTCTTGGTTTTATATGTGCCTAGAGAATTTGGGAAGAGTGTTCTGTCTTGGTCAGGCAGTAGAAGAAAAGTGTAACTGGGAAAGATTACTTCCAGGGACCAGTTTTAAAGTTTGACAGTTTAGGGAAAAGCTGAGAGGTAATTCTAAAAGCTTTGTCAGGTGAAGCTGGTCCAAAGGATAATCTCTAATTTACCTCTCTGTATACTAAAACATCCTCTCACTATAGTTAAATTGCTTTTTACCCCAAAGAGCCCAACCTGTGTTGTTAGGACCATTGATCATACAAGAGGTACATCAAAGCAAACTGAAAGAAAATCCTAAATTTGTGGTGTCCGAAAGTAAAATTCTTCTTAAATCTCGCTTACATTCAAAGCTCTGAGATTCACACATTTTACAATCTGCAAGATAATGACAATATAGTTAATATGTTGTTTTCTGTGATCCAAAACCTCAATAGGAAAGTTATGCAAAGTTTTATAGAAGTTGGCCAACATGTGCACAAATGGATTAGAGAGTGAGTAGAATCAAGTAAAAGAATGGTTTGAATAATAACTTATTGATAACAGATAATACAAACTTTTTTGATTAAGCTTCAGAAGAATTTGAACAGAAATTCATTGTTTGGAATGTGTGTGCTTTGGTCTCAATAAAAATATCCAGTTGCAGAAATATTTCATGTGGTTTGAACTAACAGGCAAAAAATTAAAAATTCATTGGTATACACTAATATATGTAATTGTATGTTTTGGAAGTAAGTATAGTGGCATAGGTTTGCTATAATGGAACTGATTGGAAAATGATCTTTTGGAGAAAATTTACTACTGGTCATAAGATTTCTTTGGTTTAGAAAAATGCAGGGTTTAGTAAAATATGTAGCACCAAATTAAAGGCTGCTTTAATAAAAACATTAATCTGAGAAGTGTGTTTTTTTTGTAAATTAATTGTATTTGTTTATTTTTCATGTTGACTTTTTCTGAAATTCATCAGTTTGAAGCATGAAGTAAGCACTTGCCAGGTATTGCTCCAATAACTAAAGAAAAACCCTCAGTAATTGTTAAAACAAATCTTATTAATCAACTGTGACTTATTTTTTTGTAAGCTTCTCATGACAGAAAAAGAAACAGCTTATTTTGCTTTTGTTGAAGATAGCAAACAGTCATTTTATTGTCAGAGAATCCACTTAGCATCACAGAACTCAGTGATGGAAAAATACCTGCAGAGTTAGCTCAGGCTGCTGGCTTGAGCTGCCAGCACTGCATCTTCCTGCAGAGCTCTCCCACAATTTGGGCTAAACTAGGTTAACCCCTGATGGGGACTTTGGCACTCTCCTTGGAACAGGATCCCACCATCTAATTGGCTTCATTGTTAAAAAATTGTTCATAAAATTAGGAAATGCAGAGTAAACAGAGAACTCAACAGAACTCTTTGCAGAAGGTAATGTACATATGGAATTAGTTACTGAGAAAAGTGATTGAGGCAAAGTACACAAATTAATTCAAGGGGCTCTCAGGTTTATTTCTGGACATGGTAGAGAAAGGAAGGAGTATGGAGGAGGCTAGCAAGAAGTTAGGAATAAGATGTATTTTGGTACGACAGGTATGTATATAATGTGGCCTCTTCAGATTTCATTTTAAGTTTGTGGGATATTCCCAGTGAAAGGCTACTTTGCTACATGTTCTCATTACTTGGGACTGAGGGATGTGGCAGTTTGGATTATAAGTGACAATTATGATCCTGTTGTTCCTTCTCCAGTGTAAATGGTTTCTAAGTACAGGCTGGAGTGGCACTGATTCCAAGCAAATCAGGCTAGAATTGCAGTGGATTTGTACCTCAAAATGGACAACCAGGAGGTGAGTCCCAAAGGTCCTCTGTTTTTCACTCTGTGCTTTCTGTCTTGTTTTAACAGCTAGGAGAGAGCACTAGGGACTGTTTACCAGTCTTGTGATAGGCCAATTACATGGAAGACCTCATTTCTTCCTCAGTGCTCTGACATCAGAATTATGAGTGTGTGAGTGTGCTCAGGTTGCCATAACAAAGCATAGCAGATTATTGTGCATAAACAGCAGGCATTTATGATCTGTTCTGGAGCCTGGAAGTTCAAGATCAAGGTGTCTACAGGATTAGTTTCTTCTGAGGCCCCTCTCTTTGGCTTGCAGATGAGTCTCTTTATCTTGTGTTTTCATATGTTTTCCCTGTGTGCGCGTGCGTGCGCGCGCGCGTGTTTGTGTGTGTGTGTGTGTGTGTTAATCTCTTCCTTTAAAGACACCAGGCATATTGGTTCAGAGCCCACGTTAATGACCTCATTTTAACTTAATTATCTCTTAAAAGGATCTATCTCCAAATACAGTTACATTCTGAAGTAGTGGGCATTAATTAGGGCTTCAACATATGGATTTGGGGCCACACAATTCAGCCCATAAAAATAAGATTCAAGAAGAAACCAGAACTTCAAGAGATCTGTTGAAGCACCAAGGGGAAGACAAAGTTTGCTGAGGGTGCCTGGTAGCCTTGGAGTTTTCTGGGGGACAGAAGCTTGGTCCAAGCAGCTTCTCCCAAATTTCTCTCCCACCCCAGCTTGGGAGGGGTTTTAAAATGAGCCCACAAAGTGAGGACTAGGCAGCACTCTGTGCCAAGAACTCTGAGCAATTGACTCCAGTAAATCCTCAAGTTGGGAACTCCTGGGATCCCAAGGTCCCCCTACCCTGAACTCAGGTCCACTAGAGACTGCCCTCCATGCTTTATAGACAACACAGGTAAAGAGAAGAGGAATGTAGCAAGAGAGAAACATAAATGATGAGAAAAACTGCCTTGGTTGGGACTTTAAAGACTAACTGTTGTAAATCAGAAAGCATTCTAGTAGGAAGCAATGCAAGCAGGAGGCTACAGTGGATACTGCATTAGGAAGTAAGGGAAAGAACACAACGGGCTAATTTTCCTGGACATAGTATTCCTTAGTTTAGAAAACAACTCCAGACATGAGGCCCCTTTACCAAGAGGGGATTTAGTGCAATGTCTTGAACTAAAGGCTGTACACAGGACTTATTTTTTTTTTTATTGTTGTTCAAACAGTTGTCTCCACTTTCTCCCAAACCACCTTTCTCTATACCACCCACCCATACCTCCCACACTCAATCTTAGCCAGCTTTGACCTTGTCCATGAATCCTTTATACATGTTCCCTGATGGCCCTTCTCCTTTCCCCAATAATCCCTCTACTGACTGGCTAATCTCAGTTTGATCTTTACTTCATTGTCTTTGGTTATATTTTACTTCCTTCTTTGTTTTGTTGAGTGGGTTCCACTTATAGGTGAGATCATATGGTATTTACCTTTCACCATCTAACTTATTTCACTTAGCATAATGCTCTCCAGTTCCATCCATGCTATCACAAAGGGTAGGAGCTCCTTCTTTCTTTCTGCTGTGTAGTATTCCATTGAGTAAATGTACCACATTTTTTGATCCACTTATTTACTGAAGGGCACTTAAGTTGATTCTAGCACTTGGCTATTGTGAATTGAGCTGCTGTGAACATTGGGGTGCATAGGTTCTTTTGAATTGGTGTTTCAGTATTCTGAGGGTACAATCCCAGCAGTGGGATCACTGAATCAAAAGGCAGATCCATTTTTAGTTTTCTGAGGAAATTCCATACTGTTTCCACAGTAGCTACACCAGTCTGTATTCCTACCAATAGCCTACTAGGGTTCCCTTTTCTTCATAACCTTGTCAGCAATTGTTTGTTGATTCATTTATGATGGCCATTCTCACTGGTGTGAAGTATCTTATTGTGGTTTTAATTAGAATTTCTCTGGTGGCTAGTGATGTTGAGCATCCTTTCATATGACTCTGGGCCCTCTATATTTCCTTCTTGGAGAGGTGTCCAGGTCCTTTGTCCATTTTATAATTATATTTTTGTATCCCTGGAGTGGAGTCATGTGAATTCTCTATATATTTTGGAGATCAAATCCTTTCTGAGATATCATTGACAAATATATTTTCCTATACAGTTGGTTTCCTTTTCATTTTGCTGATGTTTTCTTTAGCTGTGCAGAAGCTTTTTATTTTGAAGAAGTCTGATTTGTTTCTTCTTTTCTTTATGTCCCTTGCTCTGGGACATTTTCACTGACATGAGGTACATGTCACTGAAAATATTGCTGCACTTAATATCTGAGATTTTCCTGCCTGTATTCTCCTCTAGGACTTTTATGGTGTTGTGACTTATATTTGAATATAAGTCTTGAGTCTTTTATCCATTTTGAGTTTATTTTTATGTATGGTGTAAGTTGGTGGCCAAGTGAAAATTTTTTGCATGTACCTGTTCAGATTTCCCAACTACATTTGTTGAAGAGACTATTTTTTTACTCCATTTTGTGCTTCTGACCCCTTTGTTGAATATTAATTAACCATAGAGACATGAGTTTACTTCTGGGCTCTCATTCTGTTTCATTGGTTTGTGTGTCTGTTCTTATGCCAGTATCAGATTATTTTGATTCCCGTGGCCTTGTAATATAGTTTGATATCAGGTATTGTGATCCCTCCAACTTTGTTCTTCTTTTTCAAAATTGTTGTGGCTATTTAGGGTTGTTTATGGTTCCATATACATATCTGATATATTTGTACTATATCTGTGAAATATTTCATTGGTATTTTAATAGGTATCACATTGAATGTGTAGATTGCTTTGGGTAGTTATGGACATTTTGATGGTATTAATTTTCCCAATCCATGAACATGGTGTATGCTTCCATTTACTTCTGTCTTCATTAATTTCTTTCTTAGTGTGCTGCAGTGTTCTGTGTACAGGTCTTTCAACTCCTTGGTTAGGTTTATTCCTAGGTACTTTGTTTTTCTTAGTATAGCAAATGGGATTTCCCCCCCAATTTCTATTTCTTACATTTTGTTGTTGGTGTACAAAAATGCCTTCGATTTCTGAATATTGACTTTGATCCTGTGGTTTTGCCAAATCACTCATTAAGTAGAGAAGTGTTTTTTTTTTTTTGTCGTTGTTGTTGTTTTTGGCACAGTCTATAGGATTTTCTATTCACACTAACATGTCATCTTCAAACAATGACAGTTTTACTTCCTCCTTTCCAATTTGGATGACTTTTAGTTTTTTCTTGTCTGACCACTGTGGCTAGTGGGACTTCCAATACATTGTTGAATAGAAGTGGTGAAAGTGAATATCCTTGTCTTGTGCCTGACTTAGTGCAACAGTTTTTGTTTTTGCCCATTGAATATGATGTTGACTATAGGTCTCTTGTATATAGCCCTTATTATGTTGAGGTATCCTCCCTCTACTCCCACTTTTCTGAGTGTTTTTATTATCAGTGGGTGCTGTATTCTATCGAGTGTTTCTTCTGCATCTACTGACATAATCATGTGATTTTTGGCTTTCCTTTGTTAATGTAATGTATTATATTTATTGGTTTGGGGAAATTGTAGCATCCTTGCACCCCTGGGATGAATCCCACTTGATCATGGTGTATAAACTTTTTTAAAAAAATTGATGTTCAAGTGCTTTTGTGTTTATTTTCCCTACATCACTGTCCCCCATCCCAGTCATCACCACCTCCAACTCTTGATCCCAACCACCTTTGGGTTTGTTCATGTGTCCTGCATACATGTCCCATAGAAACCCTTCCCTTTCCTCCCCCACTCCATGCATTACCCCTTCCCATCTCCTCTGGTTACTGTCGGCTTGTTCTTAACATCAAGGTCTCTGGTTATATTTTAATATATTGCTGGATCAAGTTTGCCAATATTTTGTTCGGAATTGTAGTATCTATGTTCTTCAGTGATAATGGTCTGTAGTATTCTTCTTTTGTTGTGTCTTTACCCACTTATGAGTTTAGGATGATGGTGGCCTCATAAAAAGAGTTTGGCTTTCTCAGAGAGTTGCAGCCAAGATGGAGGTACAGTTAAAAACCCTTCACTTCCTCACAGAACCAAAAGGAGGATAAAAACCAATCTAAAAATCAATAAGCAACCAGAATTGCTAGAAAATCAAAGTGTATGGAGCTCCTACAACCAAGGAATTAAAGAAACAGTTAAGCAGAACAACCTTACTGGTAAGAACTGATGGGGAGGTGGAAGACTGTGAGGGCGGGGCTGGCTGACCAGGAAACTGAGTCTCAGAAGACTGTGGGCTACAGCAGTTGTCACTGTGGGAGAAAATCCCAGTTTCACATGAGGGTTTGCTGGAAAGTGGGCTGGAGCAAAGCAGGTGAGCTGCATTTTTCACTCTCTAGCCCCTCCCCCAGAGGCAGCACAGCAGTGCAGCAAAGAGGGTGGCCCTGCCCTAGTGAAAACCTAAGGCCCC
The DNA here is from genome assembly GCA_004024845.1 of Tonatia bakeri. Classification (NCBI taxonomy): domain Eukaryota; kingdom Metazoa; phylum Chordata; class Mammalia; order Chiroptera; family Phyllostomidae; genus Tonatia; species Tonatia bakeri. The sequence continues at coordinate 44,638 of PVIA01007178.1, read as the reverse complement.
ACCAACTTACATCTTAACAGGTGTGGTGAGACAAAGAAATATGGCCCAAATGAAAGAACAGGGCAAAGCTTTAGAAAGAGAACTAAGCAATGAGGAGATAGCCAACCTATGTGATGAGAAATTTAAAGCCCTGGTAATCAAAATGCTCTCAGAGCTGATTGAGATTAGGCAAAAAATTTTAAAAAAAATTAACAAAAGATACCCAAAATGAAATAAAGCAAAATATTCAGGGAACCAATAGTGGAAGGAAGGAAACCGGGACTTAAAGCAATGATTTTGAACAAAAGAAAAAAATAAACATCCAATGGGAACAGAATGAAGAAAGAAGAATTCAAAAAAGTGAAGAGAGTATTACAAACATCTGGGACAACCTGAAACATTACAGTATCAGAATTATAGGGGTGCCAGAAGGAGAAGAACAACAGCAAGAAATTGAAAACATATTGAACAAATAATGAAGGAAAACTTCCCCAATCTGGAAAAAGAAATAGAATTCCAGGAAGTCCAGGAAGCCCAGAGCACCCCAAAGAAGTTGGTTCCAAAGAACACACCAAGCCACACCATCATTAAGTTAACCAATATTAAAGATAAAGAGAGAATCTTAAAAGAAGCAAGAGAAAAGGAAAGAGTTACCTACAAAGGAGTGTCCATAGGCTATCAGATGATTTCTCAAAAGACACATTGCAGGCAGGAAGGGGCTGGAAAGAAGTATTTAAAGTCATGAAAGTCAACAATCTACATCCAAGATTACTCTATACAGCAAAGCTATCATTTAGAATGGAAGGGCAGGTAAAGTGCTTCCCAGATAAGGACAAGTTAAAGGAGTTCATCATCACCAAACCCTTATTATATGAAATGTTAAAGGGAGTTATCTAAGAAAACAAAGATAAAAAATATGAATAGTAAAATGACAACAAACTCACAATTATCAACAAATGAACCTAAAAGAAAATACAAACAATGAAAACAAAAACTAAGCAAACAACTAGAACAGGAACAGAGTCAGATAAATGGACATCACATGGAGAGATTTCATTCAGGAAGGGGAAGGGAGGAATAGTGGGGGAAAGGTACAGGGAAGAAGAAACATAATTGGTAGGCATAAAATAGACTGAAAGAGGTAAAAAAATAGTATAAGAAACAGAGAACTCAAAGAACTTATATGTACAACTCATGGATATGAACTAAGGGGGGAAATGCTGGAGGGTGGGGGGTACAGGCCAGAGGGGGAATAAAAAGGAGAAACATTGGGAAAAATGTAATAGCATAATCAATAAAATATACTTAAAAGACAAAAAGTTTGGGAAGCTTCCCTCTTCTTGGACTTTTTGGAAGAGTCTGCGAAAGCCAGAAGTTAGCTTCCTTAAATGTTTTGTAAAATTCTCCTGTGAAACTGTTCTGTCCAGGGATTTTGTGTGCCAGGGGTTTTCTGGTTACTGTTTCAATTTCACTAGCTGTAATGTGTGTTCAGACTTTCTGCTTCTTCCTTCAGGTTTGGTAGATTGTTTTTCTAGAAATTTACCATTTCACCAAGGTTTTCAAATTTCTTGGCATATAGTTGTTTGAAGTAATTTCTCACATTCCTTTGTATTTCTGGGGTGTCTATTCTGATCTCTCCTCTTTCATTTCTAATTTTATTTATTTGGGTTCTCTGTCTTTTTTTCATGATGATTTCTTTGATTAATATTCAATCTCTGTGAATTTGAATGTTTTTGAGATTTTTTCTCCTTGTAGTTGCTTTCTAGTTTTAGGTCTTTGTGGTCCCAGAAAATGCATGATATGATTCCAATTTTTAAAAATTTGTTGAGGCTTGTTTTGTGTCCTATCATGTGGTCTATCTTTAAAAATGTTCCATGTATATTTGAAAAGCATGCCTATTTGCTTCTTTGGGATGAAAGTTTATATATATATATATCAGTTAAGTCCATTTGATCTAAGACATTGTCTAATGCCACAATATCCTTGCTAATATTTTTGTTGGAAGACCTATCCACCATTGACAGTGAGGTGTTAAAATTCTCTTATTATAATTGTGTTGCTGTGTAGCTGGTTCTTGATTTCCTCCAAGATTTTGCTTATATTTTTGACTGTTCCTATGTTGGCTGCATACGTTTACAATATTTATGTATTTTTGATGGATTGTTACCTTGATTATTATGAACTGTTCTGGGTCTCTTCTTATGGCCTTTGTTTTTTAATGTGTTTTGATGTATGTAAGTATTGCTACCATAGCATTTTTTAAATTTTAATTGTTTAAGTACAGTTTTCTGCCCATTACTCCCATCCCAGCCCACCCGCAGCCTCCCCACCTCCCTCCCATTTCCACCCCCCTCTAGTTTTTGTCCATGTGTCTTTTATACTTGTTCCTGTAAACTCATCCACTTTTCTCCTGTAACTCCCTCCTCTCTGGTCAATGTGAACCTGTTCTCAATTTCAGTGTCTTCGGTTATATTGTGCTTGTTTGTTTGTTTTGTTGATTAGATTCCTGCTAAAGGTGAGGCCATAAAGTATTTGTCTTTCTCTGGCTGGCTTATTTCACTTAGCATAATGCTTTCCAGTTCCCTCTATGCTGTCTCAAAGGGTAGGATTTCTTTCTCTCTTTCTCTTTCTTTCTTTCTTTCTTTCTTTCTTTCTTTCTTTCTTTCTTTCTTTCTTTCTTTCTTTCTTTCTTTCTTTCTCTCTCTCTTTCTCTCTCTCTTTCTCTCTCTCTCTTTCTCTCTTTCTTTCTTTTTCTTTCTTTCGTTCTCTCTTTATTTCTCTCTCTCTCTCTCTCTCTCTCTCTTTCTTTCTTTTTCTTCTTTCTTCTGCTGCATAGAATTCCATTGTGTAAATATACAATAGCTTTTTTTTTTTAAAGATTTTATTTATTTATTTTTAGAGAGGGAAGGGAGGGAGAGAGAGGGAGAGAGACATCAATGTGCAGTTGCTGGGGGCCGTGGCCTGCAACCCAGGCATGTGCCCTGACTGGGAATCGAACCTGCGATGCTTTGGTTCGCAACCCGCGCTCAATCCACTGAGCTATGCCAGCCAGGGCTTACAATAGCTTTTTGATCCATTCATTTACTGATGGGCACCTAGGTTGCTTCCAGAACTTAGCTATTGTAAATTGTGCTGCTATGAACATCGGGGTACATAGGTTCTTTTGGACTGGTGTTTCAGGGTTCTTAGGATATAGTCCCAGCAGCGGAATCCTGGGTCAAAAGGCAGATCCATTTTTAGTTTTCTGAGAAAATTCCATATTGTTTTCCATAGTGGTTATACCAGTCTGCAGTCCCACCACCAGTGCACTAGGGTTCCCTTTTCTCTCCAACCTCTCCGACACTTGTTGTTTGTCGCTTTATTTATGATGGCCATTCTGACTGGTGTGAAGTGGTATCTCATTGTGGTTTTAATTTGCATCTCTCTGATAGCTAGTGATACTGACCATATTTTCATGTGTCTCTGAATCCTCTGTATGTCCTCCTTGGAGAAGTGTCTGTTGAGGTCCTTTGCCCATTTTTTAAATTGGGTTTCTTGTCTTCTTAGAGTGTAGCTATGTAAGTTATTTATATATTTTGGAGATGAAACCCTTGTCTGAGGAATCATTGGCAAATATGTTCTTACATACAGTTGGTTTTCTTTTTATTTTAATACTGTTTTTTTTAGCCATGCAGAAATTTTATATTTTGATGAGGTCCCATTTGTTTCTTCTTTCCTTAATGTCCCTTACCATAGGGAACATATCAGTGAAAATATTGCTGCATGAAATATCTGAGATTTTCCTGCCTATGTTCTCCTCTAGGACTTTAATGGTGTCATGATGTATATTTAAATCTTTTATCCACCTTCAGTTTATTTTTGTGTATGGTGTAATTTGGTGATCCAGTTTCATTTTTTTGCAAGTAGCTGTCCAGCTCTCCCAACACCATTTGTTAAAGAGGCTATATTTATTTCATTTTATGTTGCTGTTCCCTTTGTTAAATATTAATTGACCATAGAGACTTAGGTTTATTTCTGGGCTCTCAATTCTGTTCCATTGGTCTATGTGTCTGTTTTTATGCCAGTACCAGGCTGTTTTGATTACAGTGGCATTGTAATACAGTTTGGTATCCAGTGTTGTGATTCCTTCTACTTTGCTCTTCTTTCTCAAAATTGCAACAGCTATTCAGGGTCATTTTTGGTTCCATATACATTTTTTGAAATGTTTGTTCTATTTCTGTGAAATATGCCATTGGTACAATATAAATTGCATTGGCAATCCATATGTATTGCATTGAATCTGTAAGTTACTTTGGGTAGTATGCACATGTTGATAATGCTAATTCTTCTGGTCCATGAACATGGTATATGTTTCCATTTGTTTGTGTCTTCCTTGATTTCTTTCTTCAGTGTTGTGCATTTTTGTGAGTACAGGTCTTTTACCTCTTGGGTTCAGTTTATTCCTAGGCACTTTACTTTTGTTGTTGCTATATCAAAGGGGATTTTTAAAAATAATTTCTGCTTCTGATGTTTTATTATTGGTATACAAAAATGTCTTTGATTTCTAGATATTGACTTTGTATCCCACTGTTTTGACAGATTCATTCATTGGGTTGAACAGTTTTATGGCAGAGTCAATAGGATTTTCTATGTACAGTATCATGTCATCTGCAAATAATGACAGTTTTGTTTCCTCCTTTCAGATTTGGATGCCTTTTATATCCTTTTCTTGTTCAATCACTGTGGCTAAAACTTCCAATACTGTATTGAATAGAAGTGCTGAAAGTTGACAACATTGTCTTGTTCCTGATTTCAGTGGGAAAGTTTTTAGTTTTTGACCTTTGAGTATGTTGTTTGCTGTAGGTCCCTCATATATGGCCTAAATTATGTTGAGGGATGCTCCTTCTATTCCCACTTTGCTGAGTGTTTTTATCATAAATAGGTGCTGTGCCTTATCAAATACTTTTTCCACGTCTATTGGTATGATCATGTGATTTTTGTGTTTGCTTTTGTTTATGAGATGTATCACATTTATTGATTTGTGAATATTATACTATCCTTGCATCCCTGGGATGAATCCCACTTGGTCATGGTGTATGATCTTTTTAATGTATTGTTGGATGCAGTTTTCCAATATTTTGTTGTGGATTTTAGTGTCTATGTTCATCAGTGATATTGGCCAGAGTTTTCTTTCTTTGTCTTTTCTTTATCTGGTTTTGGGATTAGGATGATGCTGGCCTCATATAAAGAGTTTGGGAGTCTTGCATCATTTTGGATTTTTTGGAATAGTCTGGGAGGGATAGGAGTTAGCTCTTCCTTAAATGCTTTGTAGAATTCTCCTGTGAAACCATGTGGTCCAGGGCCTTTGTGTGTCTGGAGTTTTTTAATTACTAGTTCAATTTTGTCAGCTGTTATTGGTCTGTTCAGGCTTTCTACTTCTTGTTCATTGAGTTTTGGAAGATTATATTTTTCTAGTAATTTGTCAATTTCACTAAGGTTTTCAAATTTCTTGGCATACATTTCCTCATAGTAATTTACTACAGTCCTTTGTATTATTGTTATATCAGTTGTAATCTCTCCTCTTTCATTTGTGATTATGTTTATTTGGGTCGCTACCATAGCTTTTTGTCCTGTGCATTTGCTTGGAAAGTTTTTTTTCCAGACCTACAGTCTGTGTAGGTCTTTTGTTCTGAGGTGGATCTCTTTTAGGCAGCATACGTGTGAATCAGGTTTTCTTATCCATTTAGCTACCTTGTTTCTTTTGATTGGTGCATTTATTCCACTAATATTTAAGGTTTTTATTGATAGGTGTTTATTCATTATGTTTTTCCTTCTTTTTTACCTGCGTTCCTTTTTCTCTCCCTCTTTTCTTTCATCTTGTTAAAACTCTCCCTTTAGCATGTCTTTCAATGTTTGTTTAGTGGAGGTGTATATTTTTATCCTTTTGTCTGGGAAAGTCCTTATTTGCCTTCCATTTTCATTTAGAATCTTTCTCGGTAGAGTAGTCTTGGTTGTAGCCTTTGCTTTTCACTACTCAAAATATTTCTATTTATTCCCTTTTGGCATGTAGTGCTTTCATGGAGAAATTGGCTGCTAGCCTTATTGTAATTCCCTTGTATGTTATTTCATGTTTCTCCCTTGCTGCCTTTAAGATTCTCTCTTTATCCTGGAATTTTGCCATTTTAGTTATGATGTGTCTTGTAGTTGCCTCTTTCCTCTTGATTGGGACCCTCTCTGCTTCCTGAACTTGTGTGGCTTATTCCTTCTCTAGGTTTGAGAATTTTTCTGTCCTTGTTTTTTTTGTAAGGGTTTTTTTCCCTTGCTCCTTTCCTTCTCCTTTTGGTATTCCTGTAATTTGAGTGGCATCATATTTCATGTTGTCTTGCAGTTCCCTGAAGCTCTCTTCATATTTTTTTAGCATTTTTTCATGCAGCTGCTGTACATGGTTACTTCTTTCTATATTGTCTTCCAGCTCAGTAATTTGGTCCTCTGCTTCATTCAGTCTCCTTGAAATTCCTTCTAGTGTATTTTTTTCAGATATTGTATCCTTCATTTCTTCCTGTTTCTTGTTTCTATTTCCTTTTTCATACTGTTGTAGTTCCTACCCAGTTCCTTGTAGTTAAAACTGAGTTTCTTAAGCATCCACATAACCATGCTTTTGAATTCTATATCTGATAGTTTGTTTGCCTCCATTTCTTTTAACTCTTTTACTGTGAAATCTTCTATTCTTTTCAATTGCATGTTCTTTCATTGTCTCCCCATTTTAGGTGACTTTTTTTGTTTGTTTCTGCAATTCCAGATGCTCTGCTGTGCCAGCCGTCTTCATGGGTGAACTTCTGTAATCAGGTTTCTGTGAGACTGAGTGGTGCAGTCTTTTTTATCTCATTGTCTGGGTGCTCTAAGGTTGCCCTTTCTTTCACTTGTGGTGGTTCTCTTGTTGTACTTGGGCTTTTCCCTGTTGCTGACTCCTTTTAGGTGGGTTCTCCGCTCCAGTGGGTGTACTGGTATTCTCAACTCCCACCTTGTTTTGTATGCTTTTGTAGAGGTGTTGGTTAACAAAGCAGTATCACCAGACAAGTGAACCTATGCAAGCAAAAAGAAACCCCCTACCGCATCAGTAGTTCCTACTGCAATTGAACTAAGATTAATAAAAGTGAACAGAGGTTGCACATATTATAAGATATTACAAAGGGAATATAAGATGACTAAAATGTTGTTGTATGATAATGAGAATGACAATTGATAAGAGTTGGGATAGAATTCAGGTAAAGATAGGAAGAGAGTACAATTTACAATGTTAATAAAACTCAAAAGGTCAATGGGAACAATGGGTAAGAAGAGGGAAGAGTATACTGTGAGGATTGAAATAAAACTGAAAAAAAAACTGGACCAATGAGAGCAAAGTTGTAGGAAAATCACAGCAGGGTTGATAGCAACAACAGTTGAATGAAGTTTAATAATGGTGGAACATGGATAAGAATATTGTTCATAGCAGCACAATTTACCATAGCTAAGTGCTGGAAGCAACCTAGATGCCCATCAGTAAATGAATGGATCAAAAAACTACGGTACATTTACACAATGGAATTCTATGCAGCAGAAAGAAAGAAGGAGCTCCTACCCTTTGCAACAGCATGGATGGGACTGGAAAGCATTATGTTAAGCAAAATAAGCCAGGCAGTGAAAGATAAATACCATATGATCTCACCTTTAACAGGAACCTAAACAACAGAACAAAGAAACAAGTAAAGGACACTGTAATAGAGGACAGGCAGAAAGTGACCAGAGAAGAGAGAAGAGGGAGTTTCAGGGGAAAAGGGGAAGGGTTTACAGGAACAAAGTTAAAAGACATATGGACAAAAACTAGGGGGAGTGTGGTAATGGGAGGGAAGTTGGGAGGGATGGGTGGGCAGGCTGGAATGGGAGTAAAGGGGAGAAAAGTGTACTTGAACAATGATTAAAATAAAAAAAATATTTTTATTGTAAAAAAAGAATATTGTAGAGAAGCAAAAAGTGAATATGAGTTGTTTACAGTAAGGAAAAATGATTTTGAGAGAATTGGGAAACAAGCTAATAAGAGTAAGGAGGGAAGCTCATGTCAATAGATGGGAAAAAAGAAAAAGAAAAAAGGGAGAGAAAAAACCATGAAGTAAAATTAATTACTCAACTGATCAGGGGTAGGAAGGGGGTGGAATGGAGTAAGACAGCAGGAGCATATTCTATTGTATTTAAAGTACAAACAAGTAGTGAACAGATAGGAAATCCTTTGGACATGTAACATGATAACTATGATATTTCACTCAGCCAGTCACTGTTTATGAAAGGTGAAAAAGAAATGACTCTTATTAGAATGGAAAAAGAATTTGAGCTAACTTAAAAAAGAAACGCACTTATGTGAGGTTAGATGGAGGAGAAATAGTGAGAGTAAGGGATAGAAACTTGGTGTAGTGTGTCGAATAAAGTTCACCACAATAGTAATAAAGCTTAGGAAGATGGTGAAATGGATAAAGACCAGGGAAGCATGCCATGAGGGATTTAGAATAACAATAATATGATAAGAAATATATAATGTGAATAAAAAGAATAAAAAATAAAAGACCAAAAGTATTGTGTTAGAATAGGAATGAAGTGAAAAAAGGAAAACTAACATGCAATATGAAAAGGAGAATTAAAAAATCAAACAAAAACAAACAAAACAAAAAAAAAACAAACTAAATAAGTGGAAAGATGAGAAATAAAAAATAGAAAGCAAGTTCTGAAGTAGAGCAAAGGAAATTTGTCTCAGCTGTTGGTATTCACCTTCTGACTTCTTTCTATATCAGTCTGCATTTTTTTCACAGCTCCAGTTCTTAACTGTCTTACTCTTGAAGAAAGAAAGAAAGAAAGAAAGAAAGAAAGAAAGAAAGAAAGAAAGAAAGAAAGAAAGAAAGAAAGAAAGAAAGAAAGAAAGAAGGAAGGAAGGAAGGAAGGAAGGAAGGAAGGAAGGAAGGAAGGAAGGAAGGAAGGAAGGAAAGAAAGACTCCTACTGATTTTAAACCTACCAATCTGGTTTTGCAGGTCTTCCTGGATCCTGCAGGCAGAGGGGGTCTGGGCTCCATTTTATTCCTTCCTGTGGTTCTGCAAGGATGGGGGCTCAGTCTAGGCTACAATATTCACAGGTGCCCAATTTTCAGCCCCTCCACAAGCTCAGAGCACTGTGTTGTCCATACTGTACACTCTGTGCATTTGTTTTGTAATCCTTCTATCAGTCTGTGAGTGTCACTGAGTGGTAGTTAATCATGCCCCTTTCTCCCTGTTGTTGGCCTGGCCTCTGTGAGAGTGGTCCCTGTGCATGTGAGGCCCCTGCACAGTGCCTGAGATAGTCCTTTGAGAAAAGCCCTCTTGGGTACTGCCTGCTGCTCCTAAATGGTGCCTGGCTTTCCACACATTCCAACTCTCTGACCAGTCCAGAGTCTATCTGGGTCACAGCCAGTCATGGCCTGTGTCTTCTTCCAGCTCCAGGTGTCACCCAGCTTCCCCAATTTCTCTGGTACTGTCATAGCTGTAGAACACCACCCCAGTTGTGATATGCTCACTTTTGTTTTTTGAAGTGGGAAGTGACACTTACATGGCAATGCTGTTGGCCAGACTTTTGCCACTTTTGAAGTTTCTGTCATGGCTATTATCTTCTACTTCTATGTCTGCTGCTTCCACCAACCGCAGAGGATTTTCTCATTAAGATTACAAGTTTATCCAAAGCCTATGTGAGTGGGGCTGAAGGAGAAGGTCAAGAGCAGGCAACATAGATGATACAAATGGCCCAAACAAGCAAGTAAAGGCAGAAACTCTAATGCTGCCTCTCGCTTTATGAAATTGATAGTTTGTCATCTTCCAAATTTGGTTTTGGTCCATATATGTCAAATGGTCCCTATGATATTTGTCTGTACCCCATGACCCTATGAGTTTGTACCCCACAAATGGTGTCCAATGTGGAGGTTGTTTGGCTTGAATGGCCTCAATTTGTTTCAGACCACTGTGCAGCTGGCTCCCATTAGCACTTGGCCCACTTTGTTCAGTGACTCATCTTTGGACAGATCACTGTGGCCCTTGGATATATTCAACCAAGGCTGACCTGAACTCCCCTGAGGGACTTATCTTTTTCCATAAGATTCCATGTCAGACTCCATGAAAAGATCAGTCCAAATAGAAGGGCCTTGGGATTAGGTATTGGTAGAACACAGTCTGGCTTCTTGTGATTGTCTCTTTGAGTTATCTGCACCCAGAACCATGATGTGTACCTGGTAGGTCAACTGACATTGCTGAATGGAATTATCTGTAGTGTGAGGGAAGGGGTGATACCAGGTAGCTTGTTAATTAAAAAGATGAGGTATTTGTGTAAGTTACCAGTTTTGAGGTATCTAAATCATTTAAAAATTATCCCTGGCTGGTGTAGCTCAGTGTATGGAGTGCTAGCCTGTGAACCAAAGGGTTTGATTCCCAGTTTGGGCACATGCCTGGGTTTCAGGCTAGTTCCCCAGTGGGTAGCGCGTGACAGGCAAATACACACTGATGTTTCTCTCTCTTTCTTTTTCTCCTTCCATTCTCCTATTCCTAAAAATGAATGAACAAAATCTTCTAAAAATTAAGCTGGGGATATTTAAACCAGTCCAACTCCTTCCTTCCAGTTCCTACACTAAGAGGTTCTCCTTATACTGCTCCATACAATGAGAGAGTTTCTTCTGTTCTTTCATAAAGATTTCTGTGATGATGAAATTAGAGCAGTCAATATCTGACAGGTATATACTGCGCTGGCCAAAAATTTTGTTTGTCTTTTTTCCATAAGATAATTCTAGTAGCACTTGGTTGTCTTTAACTTCATTCAAAACAATTTTGTTAGGTTGTATTGTGACAGCTGTCATATCACTGTGTATTAAAAAAACATCAAAATTGGTGAATTTTGTGCAACCATTGTAATATTGAAGTTGGAAGAAAATAAGTGACACTTTCAGCATATTATGCTTTATTATTTCAAGAAAGTTAAAAATGTAACTGAAATACACACACACACACACACACACAAACACATACACACACCAGATTTGTGCAGTGTATAAAGAAGGTGCTGTGACTGATCAAAAGTGTCAAAAGTGATTTGTGAAGTTTTGTGGTAGTGATTTGATAATGATCAAACTGAGACATTAATTGAGAACAGTCCAAATTATACCATGTAGGAGATAGCTGACATATTCAAAATATCCAAATCAATAAAGTTATTGGTGAGAATGAAAAAAAATGTGTCTTTTATTTTATGGCAAAAAATGCACATGAACTTTGTGGCCAACCAATAGAATAAAAGCCTGACATTTAGCTTTTTTTTATTGTAATGTAAGTGCCTGACATTAAGCATTTGATTGCCCTGGCATCCATTTCAAAGACATTTGGAATAGACACTTTGCCAGCTAAAAGTCAAGATAAAGAACAAGCTACTCCACCATGAAGTTCCCCTTTTAGAAAGCCCTGTTTGACTTAGATAACTGACCACTTGAATGACCTTGCTTCTCCTTTCCACACCTAATAACTTCTCTTTTGTTTGAAATTTGCCAATAAAGAGTGAACCCATAAAATCTTAGGCACCCCACCTTTGACCACAATAAAAGCAGCGTGCCAGGTCTACTCACCCTCCCCATGGCCTTGCTATGTGATGCTGGGTGTGTTATGTACCCTTCAAGACATGGCAGTAATAAATCTTTTTTTTTTAAAGCCCCTTGATGGTTGTTGGTGAGAAGCATCTTGCAATCATAGTAGGAACCCCATGGGCAGGTTGAGCACAACACCAGGAAAATGTCTGTATAGTCTGCTATAAGTAGGCCCAGGTAAGTACCCCAGGATTCCTGGCCATAGTATCACTGTCCATAGGCTGTGACCAATAAAGACAAGGTAGTAAGAGCTATATGTGCCATTGTATTATTATTGTTACTATAATTATTGTTGTTAGTATAATAATTTGAACTTAGATTAAAAAGATTTTCAATGTTGAGATTTCTCTAGAAATCAAGAGAGGGCTGAGTAGCCAGTCCAGGAGAGTGAGCTTTGAACTCTTTATGGACTTCTTTACCATGAGAGAAGTGGCATTGTCCGGATAGGAAAAGGGGCCAGGGCTCATCTGTGAGAATAGAGTCTTTACATCAATTGGAATAAAAAAAGTGGCTAAATTTCACAATTCTTGGTTATTTGAGATTTTCCACCTGTTTTATGAACCAAAGTTCAACATAAATTAATACTGGGAATATACTGGTGTTTACTTGTAAGCATCTCTATACTTTTTTCCCAATAGCTAGCTCTGCTGTTGATTTCTACTTTCTTTAAGCAGCTTTACAGAAACTTCTGCTTCTGAAAAGTTCCAAATAATTTACATGTCTGAAAGCAGTGATCACACATGAATGAATTTTTATTCTTTATTTTTTATTTAAATTATATTTTATTATTTATGCTATTACAATTGTCCAAATTTTTCTCCCTTGGCCCTCTTCCATCTAGCTGTTCCCCTACCCCCAGGCATTCCCCACATGGTTGTCCATGCCCATGGTACAAGTAGATATGTTCTTTGGATAATCCCTTCACCTTCTTACAACCACTTTCCACCTCCCTAGCTGTCAGTTTTTTCCTTGTTTTGACTTTGCTCATTAGTTTATTTTGTTTATTACATTCCACATATGGGTGAGATCACATGCTATTTTTCTTTCATTGACTGCCTTATTTCATTTAACATAATAGTCTCAAGGGCCATCTGCCACAATGTTGCAAAAGGTAAGACATCCCTCTTTTTTACTGCCGTGTAGTAGTTCACAGCATTTTTATCCACTCATCTACTAAAGGGCACTTAAGCTGTTCCCAAATCTTGGCTATTCTAAATAGCACTGCTATGAACATGGAGATGCATATATTCTTTTGAATTAGGGTTTTGGGATTCTGAGGGTATAATCCCAGAAGTGGAATCACTGAGTTAAAAAGAAGTTCAATCTTTAATTTTTTTGAGGAAACTCCATACTGTATTCCACAGTGACTATGCCAGTGGAATACTAGTGAATTCCCACCAATAGTGCACTAGGGTTGCCTTTTCTCCATATTCTTGCCAGAATTTTTGGTTTGTTGATATATTAATGATAGCTATTCCAGCAAATGTGAGGTAATATCTCATTGTGGTTTTAATTTGCATCTCTGTGATGATTAGTGATGCTGATCACTATTGTTTGTTTGTTGTTATTGTTTTTTTTTTAATATGTGAACAGTCTTTCTCTATGTCTTCTTCAGATGAGTGCCCATTCAAGTCCTTTGCCTGTTTTTTAATTGGATTATTTGTCTTTCTAGTGTTGATTTACATAAGTTTTTTATATATTTGAAAATTAAACCCTTATCAAATGTATCATTGACAAATATGTTCTCCCATATGGTTAGTTCCCTTTTCATTTTGGTGATAGTTTCTATAGCTGTGTAGAAGCTTTTTTTTTTTTTAATTTGATATAATTTCATCTGTTTATCTGTTTCCTTTATTTCCTTTGCCCTGGGAGATATATCAGCACAGACATTGCTATACAAAATATCTGAAATTTTACTGCCTATGTTTCCCTCTAGGAATTTTATGATGTCACAACTTACATTTAAGTTTTTTATTCATTTTGAGATTACTCTTGTGTATGGTGTAAGTTGGTGGCTTAGTTTCACTTTTTTGCATGTGCCTGTCCAGTTTCCCCAATATCACTTATTGAAGAGACTGCTTTACTCCATTATATGCTTTTGCCTTCTTTGTATAAAAACATTTATTTCTGGACTCTTTGTTCTGTTCCATTGATCAATATGTCTCTTGTTATGCCAGTGCCAGACTGTTTTGATTAGAATGGCCTTATAGTATTTGATGTCAAATAATGTGATCCCTCCAACTTTGTTCTTCTTTCTCAAGATTGCTGAGGCTGTTCGGGGTATTTTTTTGGTCACATATAAATCTTTGAAATATTTGTTACATATCTGTGAAATATGACATTGATATTTTAATAGGAATTGTATTGAATCTGTAGATTTTTGGGGTAGTGGCTATTTTAATAATGTTAATTTTTCCAATCCATGAATACGGTATATGCTTCCATTTGTTAGTATCTTCCTGTGGCGTCAATGGACATAGCCCTTCCACCTCCCATGACTGAGGGCTGATCAGAGGGCACTGGTCTGAAGGAATGTGTATTGTTTTGGAAATGGATTGTAATTTCCTCCTTACCACCTTTTGGGAGTGTCTTCCTGTCTGATGACTGCTTCTTGACCTTTTCCTTCTGTATATACACAATGATGTAATGTAGCTGCAGGCCACATGTAGGTTTGTGCAGCCTGGGCCTACACTGCCTTTGTCTAGGACCCCTTATAATGAGCCTCAGACTGGAGGAGGTGTGGTCTCTCTCTCACCAACCCTCTGCCATTGGTGTACTTCCCTGTAATGTGAGTAATAAATGGCATGTCCACATCTGCTAGTCTTCTGGGTGTTTCTTTTTGAATACCACAAATATTGAAGCAGCCCCCCAGTTTTGGGCCCTGTATTACATTTCCTCAATTTCTTTCTTGAGTGTCCTATAGTTTTCTGAGCACAGGTCTTTCACCTCCTTGATTAAATTTATTACTAGGTACCTTATGTTTTTGTTACTATAGTAAATGGGATTGTTTCTCTTTTTTTTTCTTTCTTATAGTTCATTATTGGTGCACAAAAATGTAATTGACTTCTTCCCTGGCTGGTATGACCCAGTGAATTAAATGACCTGCAAATCAAAGGGTTGCTGGTTCAAATCCTGGTCACGGCATATGCCTCCATTGTGGTCCAGGTTCCCAGAATGGGGTGTATGAGAGGCAGCTACACATTGATGTTTCTCTCCCTTTCTCCCTCCCTTCCTCTCTCTGAAAATAAATAAATAGAATCTTGAAAGCAAAGTCATTGATTTCTGGGTATTGATTTTGTATCCTGCTACTTTGCTGAATTTATTTATTAGTTCAAGTAGTTTTTTGATGTAGTCCATAGGATTTTCCATGTACAATATAATGCCATCTGAAAATAATGACAGTTTTAGATCCTCCTTTCCAGTTTGGATGGTATTTATTTCTTGTCTGATCACTGTGGTGAAGACTTCCACTACTATGTTGAATAAGAGTGATAAAAGTGGACATTTCTATTTTGTTCCTCATCTTAAGAGAAACGCTTTTAGCTTTTGCCCATTGAGTATGATGTTAGGTATAGGTTTTTTTGTTTGTGGCCTTTATTGTGTTGAAATATAATCCCTCTATGCCCCCTTTCTTGAGAGGTTTTATCATAAATGGGTGTTGGGTTTTATCTAATGCTATTTCTGCATCTATCAATATGATCATGTGATTTTTTTCATTTTGTTTATGTGATATATCACATTTATTGATTTGCAAATATTGTACTAACCTTGTCACTCTGGGGTAAATCCCACTTGTTCATGGTGTGTAATCTTTTTTAATGTATTGGTAGATTCATTTTGCTAATATTTTGTTGAGGATTTTAACATCAAAGTTCATCAGGGATATTAGCCTATAATTTTCTTGGTTTGTTGTGTCTTTATCTAGTTTTTGAATTAGGATAATACTGGACTCATAAAAAACAGTTTGGAAGTCTTCCTTCTTGAATTTTTGGAACAGTTTGAGAAGACTAGGTGTTAGTTGTTCCTAAATGATTGGTAAAATTTTCCTGTAAAGCTGTCTGATCCAATATCTTTGTTTACTGGGAGATTTTTAATTACTGCTTCAATTTCATTAGTTGTTTTTGATCTATTTAGATTTCCTGCTTCTTCTTAATTCAGTTTTGGAATATTGTATGTGTCTAGGAATTTATCCATTTCATCCAGGTTGTCCATTTTCTCAGCATATAGTGGTTCATGGTATTTTCTTACAGCTCTATGTATTTCTGTAGTATCAGTTGTTACTTCTCCTCTTTCATGTCTGATGTTATTTATTTGGGTCCTCTCTGTTTTTTTTTCTTGATAAGTCTGGTTAAAAGTTTGTCAATCTTGTTTATCTTTTCAAAGAAACTGCTCTTGAGTTCATTGATATTTTGTATTGTTTTATTTGTTTCAATATCATTTATTTCCACTTTGATCATGATTATTTTCTTTTTTCTACTCACTCGGCTTTGTTTGTTGTTTTTGTATTTCTTTTAGGGTTTGATTGTTTATTTGAGATTTTTCTTGCCTCTGTAGGTAGGCCTGTAACACTATGAACTTCCCTCCCAGGAGTGTTTTTACTATGTGTCATAGATTTTGAGTTGTTGGTTGTTTACTTACATTTGTTTCCAGGTATATTTGATTTCTTCCCAGTTTTAATTGATAACATATTCATTATTTAATAACATGCTACTTAGCATCTATGTATTTGAGTGTTTTTGAGTTTTTTTAATTGAAGTTGACTTCCTGTTTCATGTATTGCAATCTGCAAAAATGTTGACATAATTTCAATATTTTGAATTTGTTAAGACTGTTTATGTCCTAACATGTAGTCTGTTTGTAAGAATGATCCATGTGCTCTTGAGAAGAATTTATATTCTGCTACTTTGGGATGGAATGTTCAGTAAATAGTACAATCCATTTGATCTAGTGTGTTGTAAAAGTCACTGTTTTCATGTTTATATTATGTAAGGATAATCTATCCATTGGTGACTATGACTGTATTGCTGTCAATCTCTTCCTTAAAGTCCATCAAGATTTCCGTTATATACTTATGTGTTCATATATTTGGTACATACATGTTTAGAAGGATATATCTTCTTGTATTGATTCCTCTAGGATTATGTAGTGACTTTTTTTTGTCTCTTGTTATGGATCTTGTTTTAAAGTCTATTTTGTAAGATATAAATATTGCTGCCTCAGCTTATGTTTTTTTGTCTCCGTTTTTATCGAATATTTTTTTCTAGTCCTTCACCTTCAGCCTGTGTGATTTTTTTTTTTAGGTGGATTTCTTGAAGACAGCATATATATGGATCAAGTTTTCTTATCTATTCAGCTAACCTATATGTTTTGATTGGAGCATATAAATTATTTACATTTTAGGATTGATAGATATTTATTCATTTCCATTTTTCTTTATACCTATGTTCTTCTGTCTCTATTATTTTTTTCTCAAACAATCTTTTAAACATTTTTTGTAATGCTGGTTTGATGGTAATGAACTCCTTTAGCCTTTTTTCCCCCATGGAACTTTTTATTTCACCTTCAATTTTAAATGATACCCTTGCTAGATAGAGTAATCTTGGCTTCAGGTACTTGATTTTCATTACTTTGTATGCTTCATGCCAATGTTTCCTAGATTGAATGTTTCTGTTAAGAAATCAGCTGAGATTCTTACAGGAGCTCCCTTGTAGGTAACTGTTTCTCTCTTGCTGTCTTTTAGGTTTTCTCTTTGTCTTCAACCATTGCCATTTCAGTTATGATTTGCCTTGGTGTGGGTCTCTTTGGGTTGTCTTCATGGGAATCTCTGTGCTTACTGAACTTGTGTGACTTTTTCCTTCACCATGTTAGGATCATTTTCTGTCATTATTTATTCAAAAAGATTTTTGATCCCTTGCTCACTTTATTCCCTTTCTGATACCCTTATGATGTGGATATTGTTATATTTGATGTTGTCCCAAATTCCCTTAAACTATCCTTCTTCTTTTTATGTCTTTTATCCTTTTATTGCACTGACTGGGTGTTTATTTCTACCCTGTCTTCCAAATTGCTTGTTCTGTCCTTTGCTTCATGTAGTCTACTTTCAATTTCTTCTAGGTTATTCTTCATTTCAGATATTGTATTCTTTATTTTTAACTGATTCTTATTCATAGTTTCTATGTCCTTTTTCATGATAATGTAGTTCTCACAAAGTTACTTGTAGTTCCCAAAATGTTCCTTGTAGTTCTACCTAAGTTCCTTGAGAATTTTATAACCATTAATTTTAATTCTATGTCTGACAAATTGCTTGCCTCAATTTTATTCACCATATTTTTTGGACTATAAGATGCACTTTACCTCCTGAAATTTGGGAAGAAAAGGGGTGTGCATCTTATAGTCTGAATGTAGCTTACCTGGCTCGCTGTGTGGGGGCAGCGGCAGTTGACTGGGGTCACAGAAGGCAGGAGCAGGGTCACCGTGGCATTTTCCTCCCAAACATTTTGGGGAAAGTACATCTTGTAGTTCAAAAAATATGGTACTTCTTTTTCTGGAGAATGCTCCTTTTCTTTCTTTTGCAGGTTGTTTCTCTGTTTCCCCATTTTAATTGTCTTTTTGTGTTTGTTTCTATATATTAGATTGATCTATTTTGACTCCAGGATTCCTGGGGTGACCTTATGCTTTAGGAATCATGGGAGATGGGGTGTGCAATGGTGCATTCTCCTGATCTACTGAGCTGGACACTCTAGAAGTTGTGTGGGTTATGTGGTCTCTCCAGTTTGCAATTGTTTCTTGATTACTGTTGGCCCATTTGAGGGTAGAATCTCCCCTCTGGCTAGCCGACTGAGAGACTCAATCCAACCACATCTAGCAGGCTGTTGTACAGGTGCTGATAGAACAAAAGAAAACAAAACAAAAATCCAAATAAACAATAAACCACCACCACAACAGCCAGACAATAACAAATGAGAAAAGAATAAGAAAAAAGAGAAATGGAGTAGTAAAAAAAGAATATGAGAAGACAAAAAAAAAGAAAAAAAGATTATGAGAGGGAAGATGGAGAGAAACAATAGGAATAAAGCATAGAAAGAGAAAAACAGAAAAAAGAACAAAGAAACAGAAAGAAAAAAGTAATAAGTGGAAAGAAGAAGAAAAAATAGAGTAAGTAAAGAATAAAAGAATAGATATGAAAGACATATTTAATAAAATAAAAAAAAGTAAACATGCTATGAAAAAGAAAAAAAATAAAGAAAATGATGGAAAAAGAATGAAGTGGAATTTGTCTCAGCAGAGTTTAAGGCCAGTCTCCTGGGATCTTCTGTGGAATACTGCTCCTATGTTGTCCGAACCTTATACAAACCTATGTCAGATGTCCTTGTCTGGTTCTCAGTAGCCTGTTCAAAGCTACAAGTGATCCACAGTTTGTGGTTATCTCTGACAGATTTGGTTGTGCATGGGAGAGGCCAAGGTACACTCCAATGCCAGCTTTTGGATCACAGGGCCCAGCAGTGGATCAGCAAAGATCCCAAGGCTCTGTAGAATTCATTTCTGCCTGCCTCTGCCCACCCTGTCACTCTTAGTCACTGAAACAGCTAGTTCTGAAAAGCCTTCTGGCAGAATTGGAATGATGGGACTCCTGGAATTTCTATGAGGGGAAGGTGCTGTTCAGATTTCAGGGAAGATGGTGGGTATGTTCCTCCTGTCCCAGATTATTTCCCTGAACTCAGCAGGGCAGAGCCCTTAGTTGGCATGTGGGTGGGACCTCCGGAGCACAAAGTTTGGATCTTCTGGAAACCATGAGGGTGTTTCTCTTGGCTCTAGCATGATCTAGTTTCTGGAAAAGTGTAAGGACTGGTCATTCCCCAGAAGCCAGTCTCTGACACCTCCTGAAACTGCCTATGTTGCTGTCTCTTCAACAGGGGTTAAGATGAAAGGTGGGGTTATAGTTGGTGTGGTGTACCTGGATGAGCATCATCTCACAAACTGAAAGGTCACCAGCTTGAACCCTGGTGAAGTCATATGCTCAGGTCATGGGCTTGTTTCCTGGTTGGAGCATGCATGGAAGACAACCAGTAAATGCCTCTTTCTCACACTGATGCATCTCTCCCTCTCCCTTCCTTTCTCTCTCTCTCCAAAATAAAAAAGAAAAGATTCAAGGTGGTATGTGCAGGGTTCAAGAGGGTAGGGTTAGTGGTATCCCACAGGGTAGGGTAATTTTATTTTGCCAGGCTTATTTCTTTGGGAGGAATTTTCTCTTCTGAAGAAAATGGCTGCTGCAATATTAGGGAATGTCTCCTCACAAGGATCCTGGCAGCTGCTCTCCCATGTCTTTACTCAATGTCTCCCATTTAAGACTCTCCTCAGGTGACTCCAGTTGGCACCACCCTCCCTTTGCTGGAGTCCAGGGTGAGTGGGTGTGAACAAAAATCTTGTGCTTTGATCCCTTTTAAAAAAGTGACTTTTTCTCCAGCAGGCTTTGTCTCTCCCTGGCAGATGGAAACCTCACTGTCTTTCACTACAGGATGTTACATGGGTGGCTGATCCTGGCTCTGGCACTCCATGCTGGGGTGCTCAGTCTGGTGTCCAGTGTTCACTCCTCTCAGCAGGAACCTCCCATATCCATGCTATACCTTTCTAACCACCATGAGTATATTTTTCTGAAAGGGAGGAGCAGTTTATTCTCTTTAAAACTGTCACCAATATATTTTTATACACAATAGTAGAGAGTGTAATATTTGCCAAGTTGGTTCAAAAACATTTCACTGTGATGAGGGAGCTCTAAATATAGCTAACAAGCTGGATTTGTCTGTCTGCTACCTAACATGTCTTCTTGAATTGGGATCAAATGTTTCCTCTTTTAACACTACAACATTCTATTCTATCATCTTAGTATCCAAATGTGTGACTGTAACAAAGTAGAAAAGACTGAAAATGGCTGAGGGCAATGCCGTTGTTTCTCGTAATCTTGAAGAAAGCAGTGGATTGATGAAAAAGTATGTAATTTGAGTGTGTTTACTTGGTCCAGCTAGTGCATACATAGTCATTCTGTTGGGTAGGATAGGTAGTAAATTAAGGCAGGGGGAAGAGGGAATAATGTCGTACCCATTGACACAACAGTCCTGAGCTTGGTCCAATAAGATTGCCAGGCATTCTGAGAATCATAAGCACATCTGTGATAGTACAGGAGGAGGGAGCTCTTGAACTTCTATGTCTATTGCTTCCATGGGGAAGGAAGTCTCTGTAGCAATTTCAGTTGCTGAGAAAGAATGCCTTTATAACTATATTAATCCCAACGCCTAAAGGAGGGGAGAAGAAAAGATGTCTAGGAGCTGGTTAAAGTAAATAACCTCTGAACCCCAATAGGTGATGCACTCAGATTACCTATGTGCCTGTTTGCAGCTCAAGGATATAGACAAACTTGCAGCTTCATTTTCCAATATATGTGAGGCACTCAGATTAGCTAAGTGCCTCTTGCAGCCTTTTACTAAAGTGTATATCATGAATAAACTTACTATCTTATTTCCACTATATGTGTTGTCTCTTGCTTAAATTCTCTTATGAGCAAGGCAGGGACTATGGAGAGGAAGCCCCTGACTCTGGTGTCCCTGGTAAAAGTACTACATGTCTGGGCTTGAGATGAACATTGGCTATAAATCAGTGCTTTTGGTTTGTAACCAGCTTTCTTTTTAAAGAACAGAACATGACTCAATCATGCTCATATATAAAGTAGATAGAGTATATTGTCTGTAGCTGGTGTGGCTCAGTGGATTGAGCATGGGCCTGTGGACCATAGGGTCACCAGTTCAATTCCTGGACAGGGCACATACCTGGGTTGTGGGTCAGGTCCTCAGTAAGGGGTGCATGAGAGGTAACCACACATTGATGGTTCTCTCTCTCTTTCTCTATCCCTTCCCCTCTCTATAAACAAACAAACAAACAAACAAACAAAACCTTAAAAAATAAGGTAGTAACAGCTCAGGGAAAAGGAGAACTGCTGAATCACTTAGGATCTTATTCTAGGAACTAGAAAATCATCAGGTCCATAATAGTTATTTTTGCTCTGTTTTGACTTATTTGCCTCTCTTTGGCTCTCTGCCTCTTTTCTATGTGATATCCATGTGATAGCCGTGCGATATCTCTTTTCTTTCCTTGTCTGTTCTGGTTCCCTGTTTCTGTTCACTGGTCTACCTTCTCTGCCTGTTTGTAAGAGAACATGACTGGAAATGGCCACCCTAGTCCTGAGTAATCTTTCTACGTGAGGACTTGTCTGTTACAGCCCCTCTTCTCAAGAGAGAATGACTAATTGTTTGATTAGTTCATGAATTGAAAACATCTTATTGTAACCCATTGTGTTTCTCTTGGAGGATAAGGAAGGAGGCACATGATATAACAACTCCCTAGATATATGTGCTTTGCAGAGGCTGAGAGGAGCAATTCCTAGAGAAGATATAGGTGGGAAATCCTTGGCAAATTCATCACTTGCTGAGGGCTCAGAAGCTTTACAGTAGATTGTTCTATGCAAGAATGGCTTAATAGTTTTATTTGGTCTCTCTTACACTATAATTGGGCATCTACTATGTTATAAGACCAGTGTTAGCACCTATGGGGGACAGAGATGGCTATCAGGTAGAGCTTCCCCCAAAGGAATTTACACTGACACATGTGATATCATATAAATATCATGTGATATAAAAGCTTAATACCACTCACTTTCTCACAGGAGGAAGGAAAATACAGGTAAAGCCTCAGTCTGTCATTGTGTTTTTCTTCAAAAGTATCTCTCAGTCATTTGCTTGTTTCCATAGGGCAGGCATTATATTCTGAGTTCCAATGACACACCTAGTGCTTGGGATCCTATTTAGCTCCTACTATAGAAGATTGATTCCACTTCAAAACTCCCAGACACTCTAAACCTTACCCTTTTCTTCTGTTCCTCATAGTCAGGACACCAAGTAATAGGAGCAATGGAAAGAATTGGTATCAGATAGAATCTTGTTGAACTGCTGTAAGGGTTCAAGATTGAGTGTGGATTTTGTAGCCAGGAGCATAATGTTAGTGGGAGCTGGGTAACACCACTGACTCCCACTGCCTCCAGGGTCAGGGTGAGGAAGTTTCTAGGGCTCTTCTATGGATGTGGAGTGAGAGCAGAGACAAAGACCCTTTACAGCAGATTTATCAGAGATTGACATTTGCTAAATCAGGGTTATTGGCACAGAAATTGTTTTTTTTATTCTACTTATTCTTGGTTAGCACTATCTTAGGAGAAAACAACTAGGGTTGAGAAAATATATTTTGTCTTACTGTAAATACCAATCATTCTATTTGCAAGAGCTGCCCACAAGAAGCATGTTGCTTTTTTCCTAAGGATTTCAATGAACTTTACAATGCATGATGGGAGAATCTCTATGTAATGCTTACAATAAAGCAGTCTGTGACACTTGTTTTCCTTTTGTGGAGAGCAAGGTAAATTCTATAAGAAACAAAACTGCCTGCAGTTATATTCTAAGTAGGAAACAGGTAGATCCAGCGCTTCAAGAGTTACAAAATCTATTCCAGTTAACAATTGCTGGGTAACATATGATGAAAAACTTAGCAGCTTAAAATAATAACAACAGCATTAATTTTGCTCAGGAACTTGAATTTGGGCAGTGATAATTTCTTTTTTTCATAGGATCAGCTCAAGTGGCCTGAAGGCTGGGGCTGGTAATATCTGAAAGCATCCTTGGTCATGTGTCTGTATGTTGATGCTGGCTGGGGCTTGAATCTTAATTGGTATGTGGCTGAGGCCAGAATGACTATATGTGACCTCTTTATGTGGCCTGGGCTCCTGCACAGCATGGTGGCTGGGGCTCAACACACTTACATCAAGTTGGCATATATACTCTCAGTATTTCCTCTATGCCAGGCTCTAGGTTGAACATACCACGTAAACTCCTAGAATGAGAGTAGCCCTTTTTTAAAGATAGGTCAGAAATTCAATCTTCTTCCTCTCACAAATTTGCTATATGTTAAAGACATACAAATTCAGAAAATGTCAACTCTACTTATAAAAATATTTTGAAAAGGTAAAAAAAGTGGTATTGTTGCAGAAAATAACTCACACGCAAGAGAGATGGCGGAGCACGATTCTTTATTATGCACGGGCTCAAGGGGAAAACCCAAATCCTGAGCCCCGATCTCTAACTTTCTGGGGTTTAAATAGCCTCAGATCCCCTGCCTACATGGCAAAGTGAGGTTACAGAAGCTAGATGCGGAAGTTAGGTCTAACTACCTTATATGGGAGACAAAGGAGCAAAGCGTGGGGTCCTAGCACAGAAGCACAGGGTCCTAACGCGGAAGTTACAAAGTACAAAGTAGCCTAACATGGGGGTTGCCTGTCACAGTATGATACTAATATAAAAATTATAATTAATTGGGACTGCATCCAAATTGGAAAGGAAGAAACAAAACTGTCACTGTTTGCAGATGACATGATAATGTACATAGAAAATCCTATAGACTTGGGCAAAAAGCTGCTTGACCTAATAAATGAATTTGGCAAAACAGTGGGGTAGAAAGTCAATATCCAGAAATCAAAGGCATTTTTGTATACCAACAATCAAACAGCAGAAGCAGAAATGAAGGAAAAAATCTCATTTGAAATAGCAAAAAGAAAAATAAAATACCTAGGAATAAACCTAACCAAGGAGGTATAAAACCTGTATTCAGAAAACTACATAACACTGAAGAAAGAAATTGAGGAAGACACAAACAAATGGAAACATATACCATGTTCATGGATTGGAAGAATTAATATTATCAAAATGTCCATACTACCCAAAGTAATTTACACATTCAATGCAATACCTACTAAAGTACCAATGGTATATTTCACAGACATAGAACAAACACTTCAAAAATTTATATGGAATCATAAATTCCCCAAATAGCTTCTGCAATTTTGAGAAAGAAGAGTAAAGTAGGAGGAATCACAATACCTGACACTAAACTATACTACAAGGCCACTGTAATCAAAACAGCGTGGTACTGGCATAAAAACAGGCACATGGACCAATGGAACAGAACAGAGAGCCCAGAAATGAACCAAAGTCTCTATGGTCAATTAATATTTGACCAAGGAGGCAGCAACAAGAAATGGAGTAAAAATAGCCTCTTCAAAAATGGTGTTGGGGGAACTGGACAGCTATGTGCAAAAAAATGAAAGTAGATCACCAACTTACACCTTATACAAAAATAAATTCAAGGTGGATAAAAGACTTAAATATAGCAATGTCACCATTAAAATCCTAGAGAAGAATATAGGCAGGAAAATCTTAGATTTCATGTAGTAACATTTTTAGTGATATATCCTCCAGAGAAAGGGACATAAAGGAAAGAATAAACAAATGGGATATCATCAAAATAAAAAGCTTCTGCACAGCTAAAGAAAACAGTATTAAAATAAAAAGAGAGCCAACTGTATAGGAAAACATATTTGCCAATGATACCACAGACAAGGGTTTATTGTCCAAAATATATAAAGAACTTACATGACACCACTCTAAGAAGACAAGCAACCCAATTAAAAAATGGGCAAAGGACTTGAACAGACTCTTCTCTAAGGAGGACATACAGAAGATCAAAAATCACATGAAACGATGTTCAATATCACTAGCTATCAGAGAGATGCAGATTTAAACCACAATGAGATACCACTTCACACCAGTCAGAATGGCCATCATAAATAAAGCGACAAACAACAAGTGTTGGAGAGGTTGGAGAGAAAAGGGAACCCTAGTGCACTGGTGGTGGGACTGCAGACTGGTACAACCACTGTGGAAAACAGTATGGAACTTCCTCAGAAAACTAAAAATGGATCTGCCTTTTGACCCAGCAATTTCACTGCTGGGACTATATCCTAAGAATCCTAAAACACCAATCCAAAAGAACCTTTGCACCCCAATGTTCATAGCAGCACAATTTACAATAGCTAAGTGCTGGAAGCAACCTAGATGCCCATCAGTAAATGAAAGGATCAAAAAACTATGGTACATTTACACAATGGAATTCTATGAAGCAGAAAGAAAGAAGGAGCTCCTACCCTTTGCAACACCATGGATGCAACTGGAAAGCATTGTGCTAAGAGAAATAAGCCAGGCAGTGAAAGATAAATACCATATGATCTCACCTTTAACAGGAACCTAAACAACAAAACGAAGAAACAAGCAAAATATAGTCAAAGACACTACATTAGAGGACAGGCAGAAAGTGACCAGAGGAGAGAGAAAAGGGAGTTTCAGGGGAAAAGAGGAAGGGTTTACAGGAACAAAGTTAAAAGACACATGGATAAAACTAGGGGGAGGGTGGTAATGGGAGGGAAGTTGGGAGGGTGGTGTGGGTGGGCTGGATTGGGAGTAAAGGAGAGAAAAGTGTACTTGAACAATGATTAAAATAAAAAAAGAAAACATTTTAACATAATACCACATCAAAAATTTAAAAAAAATTAAAAATAAAAAGAGAACCAACTGTATGGGAAGACATATTTGCCCATGATACCTCAGACTAGCGTTTAATCTCCAAAATATATAAAGAACTTACACGACTCCACTCTAGGAAGACAAGCAACCCAATTAATAAATGGGCAAAGGACTTGAACAGACACTTCTCCAAGGAGGACATACAGAAGATCCAAAAACACATGAAATGATGATCAATATCGCTAGCTATCAGAGAGATGCAAATTAAAACCGCAATGAGATACCACCTCACAATGGTCACAATGGCCATCATAAGCAAAACAACAAACAACAAGTGTTGGAGAGGTTGTGGAGAAAGGGGGACCCTAGTGCACTGTTGGTGGGACTGCAGACTGGTACAACCACTGGGGAAAACAGTATGGAACTTCCTCAGAAAAGTAAAAATGGATCTGCCTTTTGACTCAGCAATTCCACTGCTGGAACTATATCCTAAGAACCCTGAAACACCAACACAAAAGAACCTTTGTATCCCAAAGTTCATAGCAGCACAGTTTACAATAGCCAAGTGCTGGAAGCAACCCAGACGCCCATCAGTAAATGAATGGATCAAAAAACTATGGTATATTTACACAATGGAATTCTATGCCGCAGAAAGAAAGAAGGAGCTCCTACCCCTTGCAACATCATGGATGGAACTGGAAAGCATTATGTATGCTAAGCGAAATAAGCCAGGCAGTGAAAGACAAATATTATATGATCCCGCCTTTAATAGGAACCTACACAACAAAACAAAGAAACAAGCAAAATATAGTCAAAGACACTGAAATAGAGGACAGGCTGACGTGACCAGAGGGGAGAGAAGAGGGAGTTTTGGGATTAAATGGGAAGTGTTTAGAGGAACAAATTTAAAGCACACATGGACAAAAACTAGGGGGAGGATGTAATGGGAGGGAAGTGGGATGAGAAGGGTGGGCAGGCTGGAATGGGAGTAAAAGGAAGAAAATTGTGCTTGAACAATGATTAAAAAAAAAAAAGTGTCCATTCACTTAGTGGGAATGGATCTAGCCTGATCCCATGGTTAAATATTTATAGCCCGAAACTTTTGCCATTTAATTATCTATCAATTAATTTTAATTCGTACTGCAAAAGTTGCCCAGGCTTTTCTTTAAAGGAAAAGTTAATTGATAGCTGGCATTTTGAAAGGCTTTTTGAATTATTTGCTTTATTTTTTAAATAAACAGATTAAACTCCTGTTTGAAATGAAAGCAGCTGTTTATTCATGTAAATGCATTGTTTTTCCTCTGCTGTTTAAAGGCAAATATATTAAAGGAGATGAATATTAAATAGGCCTTAGTGAAGACAGTGTGTTGAAATTCTTTTTTTCCTTTACTGCACCTCTACTCCACCTCATTTATGCTTTCTATGGCTTTTAAAAATCCGGAAAGAGAAAAGTTATCTTTCCTAATCAGCCATGTTTCATAAGCAGGACATGATGTTACTCTTTCTATTTAAAAAACAAAAAAGTGGTGAGATGTCTGAGGAAGTCCCAGCTTGTATGACAATTGGTACCGTAGGTAGGAGGTATGGTACAAACACCTTTAAGGACCTGCCAGGATGCCTTTCTCACTAAGATACTTATTTGAATATATTTATGAATCAAAGGGCAAGATGTCATTGGATTTTCTGACACCATGATGGTGTTTTTCTGTAAAAGAGCAGGAAGTGTGATACTAATAAGCTGACATGAAGGTCCTCAGGAAGTGTTTTTCGAGTTTTACATGGGAGTTAGGAGGATTTGGGATAGTGTAGTCTCAAAGTTTATAAATGTCATTTTTATAATTCTTAATAGAGCAGTGAAGATATTCTTCCCTTTCCCCACCACATACTTCACAAATATGGATGCTACTTTTAAGGAAGTCTCTGCCTGTCTCACTCTGAGTTCTGGAGTAACATGTTTTATTCCAAAAGGAAAACACCTCTACTCAGACCCCACTCCCTATGGTCTCACCCACAGCAATCCAGCAGAGGCTTGCAATCCCCAGGCAGCTCCTTTTAGGAGGATCAGGGCTTTTCCAGAGGGTGGACATGGCAGCACTTCCCAGTGCATCCAAAGTTGTCAAGCCCTCATGTTCATAAGGAGAGATTAAAGTCCAGGAGAGATTCAAACCACTTTTATAGGTAATCTAGACTCTGTCTCCTTATTAGGTCATTTGCCACTTTAGTGGTATGGAAGACTCCTGGGGACAGTTGGTGTATTTACCTTCTCAGTAACCTATGGCACAGTTGAGGCAGCTTTGGATTTGGAATTTGAAAACATGGACTTCAGTGCCAGGTATGTCCCTTGTTCATTAATTTAGTCAACAGATACTGAGAGCCACCTGCATGCCAAGCACTGTCCTCACTACTGAGATCACCTTGAGGAATCAGACATTGCTTCTTTTGTCTATGCAGAACTTTCCGTAGTTCAGATACAAGAATCTACAGTGGAGGACCAGCTTTTAAAATAAAAACAAATCTATTATGGGGCAACACTTTGAAAAGTACAATAAAGCAAAATTACTAGAAAATAAAATTTAAAAGGATATGTAAAATATATACCCAATTTTTTATTATTAGATTTTGTAGCATAAAATTTCTCTTTGGTCAAAGTGGTCAAATGCTTCCTCTTCATTTTTATCATCATCTTTTTGCAGACAGAGGACAGCCTTTGGAGCAGCACTGACTGGCTCAAAGACCACTCTCTGAATATCATTGGACTCATAAATGGTGTAATCCTGAGGAAGTGACATTGCCCAGACTCCAGGAAGTTGTGTAATGCATTTATAGCAGGGAGTGGACTCTGCTGGTTGTTTACTCAGTAGGACCTCCTCCTTCCCCTCCTAACAGACCCCTGCCTACTCAGCTATGCATTATACCCACTGTGTTGGGAGCTGACACCATTTCCAGGTCTGTTGCAAGCCCAACTAATTATGGAAGGGTAATCCCATAGCCCTTACTCCAAAATGGTCCTAGAAGAGGTATATGATAGGATCCACATTGATGATTTGCAATGCAAGTATTGCTGTGAGTTCCTGAGAAGGTTCCTTTGACTGTTTAGAAGGAGCTTCCAGAAGAAATTCTAGGGTGTCTCTTACCAGACATAGTCAGGAAGCATGAAGTCTAGATGGCTGGACCATAAGGAGAACCATCTTTAAGTTGGAGTTGATACTGGAAGGACAAGTGGAGAGGAGAAAAGAAATGGGCTCTTGAGATATTGTTAATTCACTTCTAAGTCTTCCAGTCACATGAGCCAACCTGGTTCTTTTTAGTTTACATAAACTCCCACTGTGTTTTCTCTTCTTTGCAGCCTGAAGCATTCCAATGGCTACTCCAGTGTATAGAGTTTTTGTTAAGGCCAAGTCTGAACCAGGGATGATCCTAAAAATCCTTAGAACTGAGTATAATCAGGCCAGGAAGTCAGGCTGCCAACCATTGGTTTGCTCAGGCAGGTGAATACTAACTGATAACCAGCACTGCCTACAACAGAATTCTAATCGATATCATTGCTGAGCTTTAAAATTTCTTTCTTTTCCCCTCTCTAGAATAGCAGCAGCTAATGTACATCTAGTTTGTTCCATATTGCTACTTCCTTTATCCAACAGGATATTAGAATTCACTAAGCTATTTTTAATGTATTTTCTTCTTTGTTAGGACTTTATATTTTCCTTGAGACCTTAAATATCCCTGCAAAATAACTGTGATGAAATTCTTTGTTGTAAGGAACAATATCATGTAGGAGTTTTTCACACCACCAGCAAGTTCCAGGCTGGACCTGGAGGTGGACTTGGTTTAATTTTAGCCTCTGCACTCTTGCTCATTACCTGCCTTTAGCACTTTGCATTCACAGAAAAGTATCCCATATGAAAATTGGGGAAACTTTAATGAACTTTAATTTAATGACATTTAAAAGAGGTGTTTTTTTTTAATTTTAAGATGGTTCAAGGAAAAAAACTTCGCTGTATTGATGAAAGGAATTTAAATGGCAAGTAAGCATCTATGCCAGAGCCTGGGCAGATGCTTTTGTTGTGTCTTCCCACCCAGAATTTGACTCCAAGTCTCTCTTGGAGAAATGCAAATGTGGAATCTGGGAAGAGAGAATGAGAAATGAAGAGATAGAGGAAAACAAGGAATAAACAAAAACACAAAGGAAAGGTTCAAGAAGCAGACTGTGAAGTGAACAGATTGCTGCTGGCAATGGTTTCCAAAGGGACTAAACATCCCTGCTTTAATCTGAGCCAGTGGATACTAGGCCAGGCTGAGTGAGAGATATGGATTTTGTTCAAAAGATTCATAGTACATTTCATTTGTGCAAATTTATCTGAAAAGAGGTGTCATATACTCTATATTTATAACATGAAAAACAATTCAGAGTGAGTCACATATTCCCTCTCAGGTCCCCAAATTCTGTCTTGTACATTTTAGTTTTTGATTAACCAGCAGATGTGGAGGAGGGAAACAGCTGGCCTAGCCAGAGAGGTCCTGCATGGCCACATGTGGGCAAATACTGAGGCTCACTAATCATTTGGGGGAGCTCAACAGTAGCTCACATGACCTTCCTCTGCTGTGCATTGTCTGGAGATCTTGTGATGGGGATGGAGCTAAGTCAGGTAAGAGAGGAAGGAGAGTTGAATATAAGAGTGAGCTTGATCATCTTACCACCTCGAATTTCTCTTTCTGGCAAACTGAAAAAGGGTAATGTTGTCAGGGAGAATATAGAAAATATTTTCTACATGAACTAATAGCAGCATAATAAGTAACTAAAAAAATGAGATTCCTTAGACTCAGTTTAAATATATTTGGGTAAAAGGTGGTTTGTCTGAATACAAACATAATCTTCCTTTTATTGCGTTTGACTTTTTCAAAATTTCAGAAGAACAGCTAAAAAGTTCATGAGTTTCTCAGACATCAAATAGCTCTAAAAATGTCAACAACATCAGTTTAAAACAAATAAAAATATGGCACAGATTTAGTACTTGTACCTAAAGGAAATATAAAAAAGGGGGAAAGAGAAGCATATGGAAAAGCCTATTTGGGGGTTGAGAAGATCAACCCCACATACTAAAAAGAAAAAGAACAGTTTTGATGGGAATGTTGGGGAAAAATAACTTACTTTAGAAAAAGTGAGAATGCCCCTCCCTTTCCTTTTCTTCAACAACATTGATTTTGAAGGTAGTTTTTATGTGTTCTTATCCACTTAGCTACCCTATGTCTTTTGACTGGAACATTTAACCTATTTACATTTAAGGTTATTATTTATTTATATTTATATTTATTTATTTAAATCATTTTCTTGTTGTTCACTTACATTGTCTCCATTTTCCCTCCACCACTCACCCTCACCCCAGCCAAACCCAACTCCCTTCCTTGTTTCTACCATCCCCCTTGGTTTTGTCCATGTGTTCTTTATAGTAGTTCTTGAAAACTATTCCCCCCACTGTCCCCTCCCCCCTCCCCTCTGGATATTGTTAGGTGTTCTTAATTTCAATGTCTCTGGGTATATTTTCGTTACTTTTTTCTTTTGTTGATTGTGTACCAGTTAAAGGTGAGAACATATGGTATCTGTCCCTCACCGCCTAGCTTATTTCACTTAGCATAATGCTCTCTAGTCCAATCCATGCTGTTGCAAAGGTAGGAGCTCCTTCTTTCTCTCTGCTGCATAGAATTCCATTGTGTAAATGTACCATAGTTTTTTCATCCACTCATTTACTGATGGGCACCTAGGTTGCTTCCAGAACTTGGCTATTGTAAATTGTGCTGCTATGAACATTGAGGTACAGATTCTTTTGGATTGGTGTTTCAGACTCTTAGGAAATAATCCCAGCAGTGGAATTAATTGCTGGTTCAAAAGCCAATTCCATTTTTAGTTTTCTGAGAAAATGTCATACTGTTTCCATAGTGACTGCAGAAGTCTGCATTCTCACCAACAGTGCACTAGGTTTCCCTTTACTCCACATCCTCTCCAACACTTGATGGTAAATTTGTTTATAATGGTCATTTTGACTGGTGTGAAGTGGAATCTCATTGTGGTTTTAATTTGCATCTCTCTGATCGCCAGCGATGCTGAGCATCTTTTCTCCTTGGGCTCTGGGCTATCCATAGGGCTCTGGATCCTCTGTATGTCCTCCTTGAAGAAGTGTTTGTTCAAGTCTTTTGCCCACTTTTTAATTGGGTTACTTGTCTTCTTAGAGTGGAGTCATGAGAATTCTTTATGTATTTTGAAGATTAAACCCTTGTCTGAGGTATAATTGGCAACTATGTTTTCCAATATAGTTAGTTCATTTTTCATTTTAATGCCATTTTCTTTAGCCATGCAGAAGCTTTTTAATTTCATGAGGTTCCACTTGTTTATTCTTTGCTTTATGTTTCTTGCTTTAGGGGAAATATCAGTGAAGATGTTACTTCATGGAATGTCTGAAATTTTCCTGCCAATGTTTTCCTCTAGGACTCTTATGGTGTAATGAACTATATTTAAGACTCTTATCCACCTCGAATTTATTTTTGTGTATGCTGTAAGTTGGTGATCAAATTTTATTTTATTTTTTACATGTTGTCCAGGTATCCCCACATCGTTTCTTGAAGAGGCTATTTTTTCTTCATTTTATGCTGCTGCCTCCTTTGTCAAATATTAATTGACCATAGAGACTTGGGTTTATTTCTGGGCTTTCTCTTCTGTTCTATTTGTCTATGTGTCTGTTCTTATGCCAGTACTAGCCTATTTTGATTATGGGGGCCTAGTAATACAGTTTGATATCAGGTATTGTTATCCCTCCTACTTTGTTCTTCTTCCTCAAAATTCCTCAGATATTTGGGGTTGTTTATGGCTCTATAAAAATTTCTGAAATGTTTGTTCTATGTCTATGAAATATACCATTGGTACTTTAATAAGGATTGCGTTGAATCTGTAAATTTATTTGAGTAGTATGGACATTTTGATTATGTTAATTCTTCTAATCCATAAGCTCATTGTATGAGCTTCCATTTTTGTCTTCCTTAGTTTCTTTCTTCAGTGTTGTATAGTTTTCTGAGTAAAGGTGTTTTACCTTCTTGTTTAGGTTTATTCCTAGGTACTTTATTTTTCTTGTTGCTATATCAAATGGGATTTTTTTCCTGACTTCTGTTTCTGATATTTCATTGTTGGTGTACAAAATGCATTTAATTTCTGAATATTGACTTTGTTTCTCACCATTTTGCCAAATTCGTTTATAATGTTGAGCATTTCTTTGTTGGAGTCTATAGGATTTTCTATGTACACTATCATGTCATCATGTCTCCCTGCACCCCCACCCCGCTGAATTAAGGCTTTGTAGTGATTGCTCACTTCCTGAGCCCTGCAGCTCTCCTCTGAGGGGTCTTCTCCACCTTCCTCTTAGAGATCCAGTCAGTCCTGCAAGGCTGGGTCCCCCCTGTGACTGCTGCTGTGGATGCAGGTGAGTGCCTCCTCTGCTGCTGAATTCAGGGCCCAGGGGCCCAGTTCGAGTTGCCTCTGGGTCTCAGGGTCTGGCATGCTCCTTCCTGGGGCTGCAGGAGTGAGCACTTGGACTCTGCTGCTGGAGAGGGACATTGAGCCTCAGAGCCATAGGTTCGGGTACGCACCAACCCCGGGAATTCAGGTGTGAGTGTGGGGCCTCCACTGCCACTGCAAGAGTTCAGACACCACACCCAGTCAGAGGTAGTGGCAAAGGAGGCAGGGGCAGCTGCTTCAGGAGAACTTCCCAATCAGCTGCTGTGTGCCACTTTTTTCTCTTTTCCTTTTTGAAAAATTCTTCCTATTCAAGCCTGCTGCTCCAGATAAGTGCCTGGCCTCTCACACAGCCCAACTCTCTAAACAGACTTGGGACTGACCATGTCAGGGTCCATCATTGCCCAACTCTTCCCAGCCAGCGTCCACAGTCTCAGTGTGTGCACACTGCTTCCATGTGTTTGGCACTTCGTCCTTATTCCCCACCTGTGACTTCAAGCATCCAGGTCCCTCTTGGTGCTGCTCAACCTTGTTTGGCAGGGGACGGAGCCATTGACCTGTATCTCTCCCAAGAATTCTGCAGCAGATCCAGAGGGTTCTGCGCCCAGGGCTGCAGCTGCCCTGGTCCCCATGCTAGTCCCAAGGACCTTATTATCCTGAAGCACTCTCCTTGCCATCTGATTTTTCAATGTCCTCTACAATGTTCGGTCTCCAATCTTCATATATGCTGGAATACTGTTGGCTGTTTGCTCTGTTCCTCAGAAGATTGGCTAGATGTTTCACCCATGTGCGAGGGGAAGTGGATTCTGCTCTTACCTGTCTCACCACTGTCTTCCCTCCCAGAACATCAGGGTGTTTCAACAAGATGGGGCAAGAAGTGAGAAAGCAAAATCTTTCATTCAGTTACACAAACTCCCTCTCTGAGGTTATTATTGGTAGGTACTTACGCATTGCTACTTTTTCCATACACTCCTCTCTTTCTCTCTGTCTCTCTTTCTTCTGCTTTTTATAGCAGTCTCTTTAGCATCTCTTGCAGTGCTGGATTGGTGGAGATGTACATTTTTAGCCTTCTTTTGTCTGGGAAAATCTTTATGTTACCTTCCATGTTAAATGGGTGTATTGCTAGGTAGAGTAGTCTTGGTTGTAGGTCCTTGTTTTTCATTACCTGGAGTTTCATGCCAATCTCTTCTGGCTTCTAGTGTTTCTATTGAGAAATCAGCTCATAGCCTTATTGAAGATCCCTTAGCATTTTTCTCTTGCTGCCTTTAAGATTCTCTCTTTGCCTTTCAAATTTGCCATTTTCACTGTGATGTATTTTGGGGTAGGCCTCTTTGAGTTCACCTTGATTAAGTTTCTATGTGCTTTCTGAATGTGCATGATTTTTTTGCTCACCAGGTTAGGGAAATTTTCTGTTATTATTTTTTCAAACAGTTTTTCTGTTTTCTCTTTTTCTTCTCCTTCTAATATTCCTATGATGTGAGTATTGTTACATTTCATGTTGTCTTGAAGCTCCAATGAACAAAATAAACTAATGAACAAAATACAATCACAGGCATGGAAACATGGAACAAACTGAAATTGACCAAAGGGGGAAAGGCAGGGAGATAATGGTGAAAAGAAGGGGAAGGGACTAGACAAGAACATTTATGAATGACCCATGGATATGAACAACAGTGTGGACATTTACTGTGAGAGTAGGAGGTAGGATGGGTGGAGTAGGACAAATGGGGGGAAATTGGGACAACTGTAATAAAATAATTTTAAAAATGATTTAAAAAAGTAAACTTTAGCTTCAGACATGACTTTTGGCAGTCCTAACAGGGGAGGGTTTCAGGAATTAATTTATTTCTCATATATGGGAAGGTCTGGCTTCACATGGAGATACACTATCAATGCAAACCAATAAAAGAGGAATGGATGTGCTTTTAGGAACAGATGAATGGAAGACTGTGAGGAGCTGTTGAATGCCTTTGTACTTCAGGTTTACATATATAACATGGAGCCAATAAATCCTTCCTCACAGGTTTCTTGTGGGAATTAAGTGATGTAACACGTGGAAAGTGAGTGCAGTAGACATCTAGACCAACACTGTCCAATGGAACTTTTTGTGAAGATAGAAGTATTATATGTTCTCTGATGTCCAATAGAACAGCACCTGCCACATGTGGCACTCAGCACTTAAAATGTGACCAGGGCTGCCAAACAAATTTTAAAATTTATTTAATTTTAATTAATTTATATTAAAGAGCCACATGCGGGTAGTGGTTATTGTATTGGAGAGAAAAGGTCTGAAAATGTGGTTAAGTTCATGAAAATTATGATTATATTGATATTATTTTCTTAAGGTGGAGACAATGTTTCCTGTTCAAGGGATTGTTGACATGTTGGGAACTCAGGGGTGAAAGGAGGGGATGGCTGGGGTGGGAGGGAATTGGAGGGGAAAATGGAGATAACTGTAATTCAACAACAATAAAAAACAACTCAAGAAAATTGAAATCACATCAAGCATTTTCTCTGACCACATGGGACTGAAACTAGAAATCAAACTCAAGGGAAAAAAATAGAAAAACACTCAAACTCATGGAGATTGAATAGCAAGCTATTAAATGATGAATGGGTCAAGAATGACATTATGGAGGAAATCAAAGCTTTTGGGAGACAAATGAAAATGAACTCACAACAACACAAAACTTATGGGACACAGCAAAGACAGTCGTGAAAGGAACATTCATGCCAATACAGGCCTATCTAAAATAAATAGAAGCATTCCAAATAAACAACCTAACTATACACCTACATCAACTCAAAGAACTACAACAAAGACAGCCCAGAGCTAGTACAAGGAAGGAAATAACCAAGATTAGAGGAGAATTAAAGACATAGGGACTAAAAACGCATTCTATGGGTCAATAAATGCAAGCCACATGATTATATCAATAGATGTAGAAAAACATTTTATAAAGTACAGTACCCATTTATAAAAAAAAACACCCAGCAAAGTTTGAATAGAGGGAGCATTCCTCAGCATAAAATAAGAAAATAAACAAAACCAACAAGACTTTAAGCAGACTCATCAAGAAAAAAAGAGAGATGACCCAAATAACACAATAAGAAATGAAAGAGGAGAGATTACAACTGATACCACAGAAGTACAAAGGATTGTAGGAAATTACTAGGAAGAACCATATGCCAAGAAATTTGAAAACTTAGGTGAAATAGACAAATTTCTAGAAAAATACAGTCTTCCAAAACTCAATAAAGATGCAGCAGAAAGCCTAAACAAACCGATAACAGCTGATGAAACCGAAGCAGTAATGAAAAAACTCCATCACACAAAAGCCCTGGGCCAGATGGTTTCACAGGAGAATTCTGCAAAGCATTTAAGGAAGAGCTAACCCCCATCCTTCACAATTTATTAAAAAAATCCAAGAAGATGAAAGACTCCAACACTCTTTTTATGGAGTCAGCATAATCCTAATACCAAAAACAGATAAAGACACAACAAACAAAGAAAACTCCAGGCCAATATCACTGATGAACATAGATGCTAAAACCCTCAACAAAATAATGACAAAGCACATCCAGCAGTACCTTAAAAAGATCATACACCATGGCCAAGTGGGATTCATCCTAGGGATGCAAGGATGGTACAATATTCTCAAGTCAATAAAAGTAACACATTGCATAAACAAAATCAAAGACAAAAGTCACATGATCATATCAATAGATGTAGAAAAACATTTTATAAAGTACAGCACCCATTTATGAAAAAACACCCAGCAAAGTGGGAATAGAGGGAGCATTCCTCAACATAATAAAAAAACATGTATGAGAGACCTACAGTCAACATCATACCCAATAGACAAAAACGAAAAATATTCCCACTAAGATCAATAACAAGACAAGGTTGTCCACTTTCACTACTTCTATTCAACATAGTATAGAAGTGCTAGCCATAGCAATCATACAAGAAAAGGAAATAAAGGACATCCAATTTGGAAAAACAAAAACAAAACTGTTGTTGTTTGGAGATGACATGATAGTGTACACAGAAAATCCTATAGACTCCACCAAAAAACTGCTTAACCTAATAAATGAATTTGGCAAAACAGCAGGATACAAAGTCAATATTCAGAAATCAAAGGCATTTTTGTATACCAACAATTAAACATCAGAAACAGAAATCAGGAAAAAAATCCCATTTGATATAGCAATAAGAAAAATAAAGTACTTAGTAGTAAACCTACCCAGGGAGGTAAAAGACCTGTACTCAGAAAACTATACAACACTACAGAAAGAAATTAAGGTAGACACAATTCAATGGAAGCATATACCATGTTTATGGATTGAAAGAATTAACATCATTCAAATGTCCATACTACCCAAAGTGATTTATAGATTCAATGCAATTCCTATTAAAGTACCAATGGTATATTTCCAGATATAGAACAAACACTTCAAAAATTTATATGGAACCATAAATGACCCAAAAACTGCAGCAGTTTTGAGAAAGAAGAACAAAGTAAGAGGGATCACAATACCTGATATTAAACTATATTACAAAGCTACTGTAATAAAAACACCCTGGTACTGGCATAAGAACAGACACATGGACCAATGGAACAGAATAGAGAGCACAGAAATAAACTCAAGTCTCTCCCACCAATCACTATTTGACAAAGAGGCAGCAGGATAAAATGGAGAAAATATTGCCTCTTCTCCCATTGATGTTGGGAGAGTTGGATAACTACATGCAAAAAAAATGAAACTTGATCACCAACCTACACCACACACAAAAATAAATTCAAGGTGGGTAAAAGAATTAAATATAAGTCACGGCACAATAAAAATCCTTCAGGAGAATATAGGCAGGAACATAGCCTCTTCTTCCAATGATGTTGGGAGAGATGGACAGCTACATGCAAAGAAATGAAACTTGATCGCTAGCTTACATCATCCATAAAAATAAATTCCACATGGTTAAAAGACTTAAATATAAGTCGTGGCACCATAGAAGTTCTTCAGGAGAACATAGGTTGGAAAATATCAGATATGCCATTCAGCAATATTTTCAGTGATATGTACCTTAGAACAAGGGACATGAAGGAAACAAGAAACAAATGGGACCTTATGTGAATAAAAAGCTTCTGCGTGGCAAAAGAAAACAGCATTGAAATGAAAAGAGAACCAACTGTATGGGAAAATATATTGGCCAATGATACCTCAGACAAGGGTTTGATCTCTAAAATATATAGAGAGCTCATACAACTCCACTCCAAGAAGACAAACAACTCAATAAAAAATGGGCAAAGGACTTGAACAGACACTTCTCCAAGAAGAACATATGAAGTGTCCAGAAACATAAGAAAAGATGCTCAATATTGCTAGCCACAAAGAGATGCAAATTAAAACCACAATGAGATACCACCTCATGCCATTTAGAATGGCCATCATAAACAAAACAATGAACAACAAGTGTTGGAGAGGTTGTGAACAAAAGAGAACCATAGTGCACTGTAGATGGGACTGCAGACTGGTGCAACAACTATGGAAAGCAGTATGGAACTTCCTCAGAAAACTCTAAATGGAACTGCCTTTTGACCAGCAATTCTACTGCTGGGATTATAACCTCAGAATCCTGAAACACCAAGCCAAAGAAAATCTATGCACCCCAATGGTCATAGCAGCACAATTTACAACAGCCAAGTGCTGGGAGCAACCTAAGTGCCCATCAGTAAATGAATGGATCAAAAACCTAGGGTACATTTACACAATGGAATTCTACACAGCAGAAAGAAGGAATGAGCTCCTACTCTTTGCAACAGCATGGATAGAACTGGAGAGCATTCTGCTAAGTGAAATAATCCAGGTAGTGAAGGACATGTACCACATGATCTCACTTTTAACTGGAACCTAATGAATAAAATGAACAAACAAGCAAAATATAACCAAAGACATTGAAAATAACAATAGACTGACAGTGACCATAGGGGAGGTGGGAGGGGATAATGAAGGAAAAGGCTGAAGGGTTTACAGTAGCAATTATGAAGGACACATGGACAATAAGAAAGAGGGGTGGAAACAGGGGAAGTAGTTGGGGAGTGGTTGAGGGAAAAGTAGAAGACTGTTCTTGAACAATAATAAAAATGTTAAAAAACACTATTAATGTGAAAAATTTTAATGAGAGAGGGGAAGAAAAGAAAAAATGTGTATATTAAACCAACTAAACATTTACTTCTAGCCATTAATGGAATAAAATTCACGGGTTAGTTTCACAAATGTATACCTAAAATATGCATAGCACTCAGTAAGCATAGCATTGAAATAGACGTGATTAATGTCCTAGATAGCTTCATATACTCCTAAAGCTTTGCAAAAGCAACTGGCCTAAATCAGTGCTTTTCAAAGTTTAATGTGAATACTTTGAGTAACTGCGAGGACCTGGAAGATATGTGATGAGATACTGTTCCTTAGTCATGTTCAATAAGTAGAAAAATGGATGTCACCAACATTTGGTTCTGTTCACCTTACATTACTGGATCCTCAGTTACAACAAAGCTGGGAGAGTCTGCCCTGTTATAAGCTTTACATCGACTGAATAAATCTGGCCTTATTAGCAGACAGAGATAATGATTTTGGAAGTTGAAAGCTATTTCTGTGCCATTTGATTTTAGTTTCTTCCACACATATACATTGATGC
The DNA here is from genome assembly GCA_004024845.1 of Tonatia bakeri. Classification (NCBI taxonomy): domain Eukaryota; kingdom Metazoa; phylum Chordata; class Mammalia; order Chiroptera; family Phyllostomidae; genus Tonatia; species Tonatia bakeri. Next base: position 4,357 of record PVIA01007178.1, on the reverse strand, counting down.
CTCTGCAAGAGTAATCATTATTCACTCTATTGTACCTAGAAGAAGGTAACAAGCAAAATGCACTATAAAGATAAGAATAAAATATCAATTGCTTTCTTTGTTCACTTCCTAACTGTATCATCCTGCAGACAAAATTACAGGCCTCATACAACATACAGAAACTGAAGAAGAAAAAATTCATGCATCCTTGAATTGATCTTGATCATCTCTTCTGAATTCAACAATCAAGGAAAGGATGAAAAGGACGCTGACTCTGTGCATCCACAATTTGTTAGCTATTTTAGGATTCCTGATTTTCAAATTCAAATTGCAGCTATATTTTTAATCTTAAAAAGTATTTTTAAAATAAATAATGACTCTAGTGTGCATCATATGCTAAGATATTGTACTATTTAGAATTATAAAAGTACTGATGATTTATATCCATAGTGAAAAAAGGAAGATTTTTTTCTGAGTGTTATTCATAGTTCTTCTTTAAGGCTCCCTTAAAGATGAATGAAAAGTTTCAAACAGTAAAAAACAACAACAACAACAATAAAAAACATGTTAGGAACTCACGCCTCTTGAATGGGGTTGGAGGCTGAAATTTTTCCATGGAGAGTTATGTTATGGTAAGTGTCAGGTCTATGTGAATGTGATCATCTGTGACCAGGTAGGCTTTGAGTTTGACTGTTCTTTGGGTTTTCTTTCTCCCAACCAGTTAAGAGGAATCTTCAGGGAGAAATGGGCAATCTGTATACACGAACTAAACGTATTTTTTTTTTTTTTTGGTGTGGTGAGCTTCTTCACTTTATGACTATTATTTCCATTTTAAATGTTTCTATTTTGACCAAAAAATGATGATCCATGGGCTGGATTCAGGATGACCACAATATCTCAGAATGATATCACAGATAATAAGGTAGAAGTGGAAGCTTTTACTGAGGTTTGAGGATAATCAAAATATCCTGTGGATCTGAGAACCTTTCTCAGGAAAGTAATCATGAAAGAGTATCCCATTTCAAAGAAGGAACTGTATTTGAAGGTGTCAGCCAAATACAGGCTAGCTGTGGAGTACATGGGCTGAACATGCACATTGAGGTCTCATGAAAGAAATACAATGGATTAATATCACTGAAGATTGACCTGTGCTAGGAATTTTCTTCCTGTTTGCATATTATGCATATGTGAATAATTTCTCAAATATTGGCAAGTAAAAAGAATAAGAGGAAATATTAGTTATTTTCTACCATATGTTCTAATCTTCTAAATGTATTGACACTAGCATATTAGCATCTAATTGATTAATATCAATATTATTTATAAATAAATGTATTAAGTAGCACTCAAAATGAACAGTATAAGGTGGGAAGATGGCGGCTTTGGAGGAGGAGTCTTGATCCCCCTCTCCAGTGCTCGAGGGAGAATTTGGCCGATCTGAGGAAAAACAGCAGGAGACCATGGATATTGCAACATTTATGAAAATAGAGCATCAGAAGTTATCCAGATATTGAATGAACTCACGGTAGGAGGCCGGAAGGGACCTGAGCTGGGCGCGGACAGCCCCCGCACCCCAGGGTCTGTCTCTGGGCGCCCGGGAGAGCAGAGTCGCAGCGCCCTCCCCAGTCAGGGGTTGGAAAGCAGAAGCGCAGGAGTTGTGCGCACCCACGGGGAACAGTGAGTACCCAGTCTGCTGGACCAAGAGAGGCCTTGCTGTGGGGGTGGAGTCCTTCCTGAGGGCACCCTCGCCCCCAAACAGGGGTGTGTGTGGTTTTGGGGAGGACTGAGACCCCACAGCCGGCTGGGACAGGGAAGGGCTTCTGGAGCTGAGACGATTTGGCGAGGGCGCGTGCCCTGCCGGATTCCTCACTCAAACTGAGAACCCAGAAAAGACAAAGCTATTCCTGGGTTCTGGGGTCTGCAGCAGAGGCAAAGGGAAGGGTGTGACCCTTCCCAAACCCCGGAGGGTGCGTCTCCAGACCGGAGGACAGACGGCACTTTCCGAGAATGGGGAGCCCACGAGGGGAAGTACCGGACCCCTTGCAGTCCCGGCCCAGGCACCCAGAACCCGGAAGAGAGGCGGGGGCTCCGCTGAGCGTAGAGCCTGTGGTGGCGAAGCTGGGGGAGGGGCACAACACCTTGCCACCTCCGCAGCTTGTGCCCTGAACCCAGACGGAGACAGCAATCCTTTCTGGGAAAAGCTGGTGGCCAGACCTGAGTCTGACTGAGTTCTGTCTTAGAAAGGGGAAAGGCAGTCTCACTGCTCGCGCCTCAGCCTGCTTGTGCTGGAAGGAACAGAAACACTGATTTGGCCAGTCAGAAACCAACAAGAGTTTTTTGTGTGTGTGTTTGTTTTTTGTTTGTTTGTTTTTTAAATTTGCGTTTGTTGATGGTGTTTCTTTGTTTATTTTTTCTTTCTCTCTCTCTCTCTGTGTTTGCTTCTTCTTTCTTTCCTTTCTTTCTTTTTTCTCTTTTTTCCCCCTTATCCTACTAATGTTGTTTGTTTGATTTTATCTTGTTTTGGTTTATTAAACAACTTTTATTTTTTTTAAAAAAACTCTTTATATTTTTATATCTCTCAATTCCTTATGATTCTTTTCCATCCATCTTAGTGTTATTACTTCTGCTCCAAATCAATCTCTCCTGTAATACATCTTCTGGTTGTTTTATTTTGGTTGTTGTTGTTTGTTTGTTTGTTTGTTTTTGTTTTTGCATGCAAATTTATATTATCTTTTTCTCTCTTCTGACATTTTTTATTTCAATAGTATTTTCTTTTCTTTCTACATAATCTTCTTTGCTTAGCTGGTTATACTGTCGATTGATAGGTTCCCCCTATTATCACAGTTACAATGTGTTGATAATTTACTGTCCCTCACTTGGGTCCCATTGGTACACCACTCAAGATTCTATGCTCCTAATTCTTGTTGTCTAGATCTCATAGAATCTGCCCTAAAAGTGTTGCTTCAATATCACTATAAATAAGACTTATTCCATACACTTGTAAATACAACTTAACACCCCTCACAAATCTTGGCTCATTTTGCAATTTCCAAAACTCTACTAATGTAGGGGTTATCTCTATTCTTTTACACACTACCCCTATTTACTATTCTTTATTCCTACCTTACCTCAGAATCTGACCTCTTGCTGTCTCATAGCTTTGTAGATCCAACTAACAACACTTTCCTCTCCACTAAGAGTCTTATCTTTCCATACTTTTAAAAACGTAGATAGTGGGGCAGAAGATCACGGTTTACACTATATATAGACAAAGGATCTCCCACCTCTTCTCTACTGGCTGCTACTGTAAATATCATAGAATACTGGTTTGCTGTCTTAACCCATTTTGCCTTACTCCTCCAACTGATGACAAAAAAGAGTAGGGGGAAGCTGTGAACACCAGGATACCCAAAAGAGACTACAACACTGAATCTCACACGTATTCTACCACAGAAGTTCACACCATGAACACAAGGAACCAGAAGAGATCAAGTTAAGAAACAGAGGTTAACAAGAAGAGTCTCAGAAACAATGAGAAGACAAAGAAACAATCCGCAAATGAAGGGAAAGGAGGAAGCCCCAGAAGGAATGCTAAATGATATAGAGGCAACTCAACTATCAGATATTGAGTTCAAAACAATGATTATAAGGAAGTTCAACGAGCTCACAAAGAGCTTCCAGAAACTAGAGGGAAGCTACACTGAGCTCACTGCAAACTATATCAATATGAAAAAGGAAATAGAAACTATCAACAAAGGCCAAGAGGAAATGAAGAATACAATTTCTGAACTGAAGAACACAGTAGAAGGAATGAAAAGCAGGATTGATGAAGCAGAAGATAGGATCAGCAAATTGGAGGACAAAGTAGAAAAAAACATCCAGAAAGAACAAGAAAAGGAAAAGAGGCTCAGAAAAAATGAAGAGGGATTAAGAGAAATGCAAGACAATATGAAACGTAATAATATCCGTATAATAGGGATACCAGAAGGAGAAGAAGATGAGCAAGGGATAGAAAACCTACTTGACAAAGTAGTGAAGGAAAACTTCCCCAATTTGATGAGAGAAAAAGTCACACAAATCCAGGAAACACAAAGAGTTCCAATCAAGAGGAACCCAAAGAGGCCCACCTCAAGACACATCATAATTAAAATGGCAAAATTTCAAGACAAAGAGAGAATATTAATGGCAGCAAGGGAGAAAAAGGAAGTAACATACAAGGGAGCCCCAATAAGGCTAACAGCTGATTTCTCAATGGAAACACTTCAAGCCAGAAGGGAATGGCAAGAAATATTCCAAGTAATGAGAACCAGAGGCCTGCAGCCAAGGCTACTTTACCCAGCAAGGCTCTCAATCAAGATAGAAGGTGAAATAAGAAGCT